>JAOTRB010000005.1:14681598-14693045 GCA_027497735.1 Cyprinella lepida
TACGAATTAGTACGATTTTGCTAAATCGTACATATTTTACGAATTGGCCAATTCGTATGAATTCATACGAATGACCTTCCCCTTACCCCGCACCTACGTGGGTTTAGACAAATCGTACAAATTCGTACGAGTGAGGTTGTACGAATTAGTACGAATTAGCCACTTTTTAATCATTCGTTGAATTCGCACAAATTGGTCGTGAGATAGAACAATTATTTAAATTTCAGTCTGTTTCTCACACAAAGCTATCACGTGGCTTCAGTGAATTTGAAATATAGTGCATAAGTCATGCTAACTCTACATTTATGATATTTAAATGGAGCATTTGTGTCTTTTTGTAGCTGGAATGGGGACTAAACGCACAGAAAAACAACAACAAGTGCAATTATTCAGAATATTACAGGAAAAATCGATTTGAGTAAATAGTCACAGCAACTTATAGTCCAGCATTCCCAAGTGAAGAAAGCACATATTGACGGCAGGAGCGAGGAATATTGACTTTTGAGCACTTGCCCTTTGACCCCTCTGCATCTGAGCCAGCGCTGCTTCCTGTTTGACTCAGTGTGAGTACAGCTGGACCACTTTAAGACTGCAGGGTGATTTGACATTAAGGAGCTCACACTCCCAGCAGGCTGAACAAATGGCTCACGATGCACACAGAGAACAGGACCAGCGGGGGGAGACGTCTCTCCTTAGCCTCATTCTCACTCATCTTGTGGCGGTGTGATGCCAGAGGAGTACTACGCCAACATGCAAAACAGCACATGGCAACGGGGACGGTTTTATACGTATAGGTAGCAAACAGCGTGGCTGGTTCACATACGGGCTACATGCACTCTCACACGTATGTCCTTAAAAGGCTTAAAATAACCCTGTAGATAGTGCAGCGCTGTATCTAGGCAACAAGAGGCTGCTGATATGGATTCCTGCAGTTTCGTTCCTCTAAGTAACAGAGGTAATGATCCCACAATCTTAACCCAGAGCCCTCAGCACTTCAACAAGATAAAACCATCACTGAGACACCTGTGGCGTGCATATAGGCAGCCATCAAACCTATTGTGTGCGTACAGCGATGACAGAACTGTCAGCGACAAAGCAAAAAGATGAGCTGGAGAGAAGAGGGCTGGCAGTGAGAGCATTATGGGTAACTACATTTCTTAAAAAAGACTAATATGCAGATCACGCCATGCTCCCATCATGGTCGGCTGAGTTGAATGTCTGTGACAGATGGTGACACTTTTTAGGGACACTGCAGCCGATTGGCTAGGGGGGGGGGAGGGGGTGGAAAGCACACCTGGTGCTGACAGGTGTGTCAGATTTTACCTGTTCATTGAGCAGCACCGGATGCTCATGACTTTTCTGGAGCAGATCTGGGAATTTCAGGTATTTATTTTGAAGTGAGAAGAGACAGGCAATCAAAATTCCCGTGCTATGGGATGGTAGGTGGCAAAAGGTCCAAATTTAACACTCGTCAAGCACCAAATGCAAGTCAAATTTGGGTTAGTAACCACTTGTCTGGTAACTTTCTTAACAAGTGTGATAAAATCAAATCCGACGTAAAAGAACGACAACCGTCTACCAAAGAAGCCATCTGCCATGACGTCTTCTCAATTTTGACCAAATTAAAAATTTGTAAAACATACGTGGAATATCCTTCACAAAAAATGAAATAAATAAATAAAATATGAAGAACCAAATTAATAAAGCTGCCTCATTAATGTGCATTACATGAGAATTCTGTCATTATTTACTTACACTCATGTTGTTCCAAATGTATTTCGTTTTATATGGATTATAACAAATATTTACAGACTGCATTAAAAAAAGAAAATATAATTTCATGGCTTGTAAAAAGGTTTGGTACATTTTCTAAATTCGTCACCCCTGGCATGTGTGGTAGAAGAGTTAATTTTGGACACTTCTTGGAATAACAATGAAATCATGTGCAGAGGTGCTTTGGAATTGGGATTTTTCTTTCCTCAGCCTTCAGCTGGATATATTTTACTCTGGCACAATGGTTTCATTCTGGCAGATATTCATGGAGAAAGATGCACAAATGAGCTCCAAGTGCAGGGGAGAGATGCATCCACTCAAATCAGAACACTATTGTTCATCCCAGCAACACACAAGCAGGCTGCTCACTCATGAGTCATATCTATATCTGTCATTACAAACCAACATGTTCACAAACAAATGGGGAACAAAAACTGACTCAATGTGCACACCAGCAACGTCCCAAAATCGATGTAATTCAATTTAGCGCATGGTATTTCAGCACACAAAAAAAACAGTGTATTACTCACCAAGCACCCACAAACCAGTTTAAAGGGTCATGAATCCCTAAACCCAATTTTCTGAGATTTTAACAGAGGTATGTGTGTTGAACACCATTGAAGACAATGTTAGCATCTGCTACAATTAATAGTATTGGGAAAATGATTAAAATTGAGGGTTTCCCCCCCCCCCGCTATTTTCGTCTTCCGGGTTTAAAATCTTCATTGTGACATTGTGTCACAGGCTGTGACCTGACAGTGCACTGTGAGTACGTTGATGACTCATCGGTGTCTCATTTTTCATGAAACTGAGTTTTCTTATCCTATGAGAAGACACTGTCTCTTAATTATTCATGACACCACGTGGATGTTTCCAATGACAGACATGTCAAAGTGTGATATCGCCAGTAGGTGAGCAAAAGTTCCAGTGCGTTGCTTATCTTTCTCCGCGATGCTGCCAGGGCTAGACAAATGTTGTTGTTTTTTCACATAGCAGCAAAATAGACTTTAAATAAACTATTAAATGGCTATTTTTTATGTGTCCCTTACAATCGAAACAAAACAGTGTGCTTTTATAAAATAATGAAAATAAACAGGATGTGCTTTCTGCCTGTGAACTGTCTCCGTGAACTCTGTTTATTTGGGAGCATGTCTCTAAACTTAAACAAAACTCAGCGAATTGGCTATTATTCACCCAGGCAAGAGTAGTATATCTTTATAATCATTTAAAAGTC
The DNA here is from genome assembly GCA_027497735.1 of Cyprinella lepida. Classification (NCBI taxonomy): domain Eukaryota; kingdom Metazoa; phylum Chordata; class Actinopteri; order Cypriniformes; family Leuciscidae; genus Cyprinella; species Cyprinella lepida. The sequence goes on from JAOTRB010000005.1 coordinate 14,684,606, forward strand.
TCAGTTTTACCAATGATTTTTAATGACAGTTGCATGGGCCAATGGCCAATGACAGTTATTAAAAATAAACATGATGCACGTTTTTGCCTTCTCTCTGTCAGTGAAGTTCATTCTGAAACGCATCCGAAAAATGAACTGTAACTCAGCAAATACTTGTCACAGAGACACAAAATATTTGCACATTAAACATTGCTCATTTTAGAGCACTTTTAGCCAGAGATTTATACTTTCTATTGATTTTGTCAGTTTTTTTTTAAACCTTTTAATGCCAAGAACCCCAAAATATTAATACCGTGCTACTGTGTGAGAAAAAACTGTGAAATCGACAATATTATTATCTAAATTTACATTAATAATAAATATTATTATTATTTAAAAATTATTTTCTTTTTCAAGACACAAGATCATGGAAGTAGTTATACATCAAATAAAAAATCAAATGATGTAAATAAGAGTGTGTAAACAAACAGTGCTATGAGTGGGTGCAATTCATTCTTAGACAATTCCCTCCAAAATCCAAAGATTTCAAATCATAAAAAGCAGTCCTCACCAGAGTCCGAGCTGTACATGTAGACGAACCTTGACCACTTGTAGTGCTCGATAACGCCCACCAGGGCATCTTGCAGTTCGGGTCTCAGCTGGATGACAAACTGGTTGGAGTTTTCCATGGGGAAGCTGGGCGTCACAAAGCAGACATGTAGTGCACCGCAGAATGACATCAACATGTTGACGGTCTTCCTGTCGTACACGCCGATGATGGCATACACCCCTTTTGAGAACTGCGAACAGACTGGGGACGACAACAGAACACGATTTACAATACAGACATCATTCACGTCGCATTGTTAGCATATTGCTGGTTATATTATTAATTTCCAAGAAGCAATTAGTAAACGTTTCAATATGCATCAGTGGACTGGAAATGGTGCGGATGGAGTTTCTGAAGAGGCAGATAATCAATGCACACACAAAGGGTCTTGCTGACATTTACCAAACAGCAGGGTGCTTTTCTATCTCTGCTGCCTTGAACGATGAGTATCTTTTCCTCTCCCTGTTGGTGGTAAAAAGGCCTCAGTCGGTTTTGAACTAGGTTTCCTGGTGTATTTTAATGCTGTATCATACTCTGTTGTTGCTATCTTTGCCCTGGCGGAGGTTATTTTTCACCATGGCTCCGGCCCTCACGTTTCAGTCCCGCAACTAAACAGATTGAAGTTGCAGTCTGTTCGCTGCCTAAGGCCCAAATCCCAGCAGGGGCCGCCTGAGGGGCACAGGGGGAGTAAGAGCGATAGGCATGGCCATCACCCAAACTGCCTGCCCCATCATGGAACAGCCCACAAGCAGTGCAGGGTGCCAACTCCCCCAGCATGTGTGTTTTTGTGTGTGTGAGTTTGTGACCACTGGCCTTAATCACATGAACTATGACTAATTTTAACATCCGGCCAAAACACTTGATCTGTATGGTAGACGTTGTCTCATTCTGAGCAAATTACATCTTATAAAGTGAATGTGATATTCAAAACAGGAACACTCATTAAACTGTTCTTCATGCACTGTATATAAAAGTCATACGCTTGGTGCTAAGCAATAATGAGTGTGGCACGTCTGTAACAGAAGCTGCCGTGAGCTCTGAGGTAATATTGGGGGTGTTCTTATCCTCTGTGACTGATGACTTGCACATTAATTCTGTCTGGGCTGAGCTTTGGACCCGGAGAGAGAGAGAGAGAGTGAAAAGAGAAAGGAAGGTGGGGAACTGCATCCCTCTGTGCTAGCTATTACCAAAGACATATGGCATATTGAATCGAGATCCTCATCATACCATATGTGCTGATCTTGAAAAAAAAAAAGTCAATGCATACAATGTTAATAACCTGTGCTCATTCAACTACAACATATAGTTATTCAGCTACAACATGGTTCCAGGCATCAGCAGAACACATTCATTAACTTTATTTGACATCATTAGGCATAATTCATTCTAAATGACTTAACTTTAATAACAGTGATATATTAGCCTAAAGCAGCTTAGTGTCTTGCTCATGTTTTTTTTTAACTTGCAATGCTATCTGAGATAGTTACATTGATGCACTTGAGAGTGATGTGAGTGTGAGACACACTCCTTTCCTGATCCTTTCCCTCCTATTTCATGCACCATTTCCTTTTGTTTTTCAATTTTTTTTCAACCAATAAAGCCGAATCAACCTAATGCTTATGCTAACCAAGACTGAATTTATTTGATAATTTATTTTGTATTGTAAAATGATATTTTGTATTGTAATAATTTATTTTATATTGTAATAATTTAAATGTAATAACTCAGATCTGGATCCAACTCCTCCCCCTGGATTTCGTGTTTTGCAGATTTTGAACTGAGTCATGGTCTGGCAAAGCTTCAGACAAATCATTTCCAGAGGGGCATCACCAACGGTCGCAGATAGACCTAAAACCAATCAGAGCGATGAAGGAGATGATGTATGCAGAGCAGCGGAGAAACATCTCTGAGTGTTGTTCTGTACTCGGTTTTTGACAAAAAGGAAACGTGCAAATAGCTTAAAACAGACACGATAGCGGATCCGAACGAGTGATGTTCGACGGCAGCATCCATCTTTGTAATATAGGCTTCAAAATCCCAGCGCTGTCATCATCATGTAAAGCACGCCCCAACGTTTCTGATTGGTGCCTCGATTTCGACAGATTGGAAATGGACTTGAATGAGCTCTTTGCCAGACTAACTTTCAGAGCAAATCTGAATTTGCCGGAAGTTGTATGGGTTTTCCCAGGCAATATTTTTGGCCCTGTGGAAAATAAACTCTCCTAAAACATGTTCTACAAGAAAAACACTCTCACTAGTTTAGGAAATGTATTAATTTAATCTCAAGTTCTTCAATAACTTCTGTACCAAATCTGTACTTGGAACAAAAATGTTTATCAAGTGACAGACAACCATTTGTAATTTGAAAACAAGTAAAAAACAAATATTTGGAGAAAAAGCTTTTCCAGACAGTTTTAACGTAATCCAACTAAGAATACACAAACACAGGTTTTTAATCAGTAACTAATTTACAAAAATTTCAAAGGAAACCATTTGCCACAGAGCCTTAGCCACTTCCTACATGTGATTGTGCGGATAGTGTGCGGTTCTCTCTAGCTCACATCTGCTTCCCTGTTCTGAAAAGTTTCAACTGACAGGGAGCACATGGCTGTGTCATCCAGCCCTCTAATGACAGGAACACACTGGCCGCCTGCAGTGGTTTGTGTTAGCCTGCGTGGAGGCGTAAAACATGATGTGAACACTTCTGGCCAACCTGCTCTCTGGCCCTGCTAAAGATCCTGGCAGCATCTGCCCGTTCTGGCACCATCTCACAAACAGATCTCCACGGGTCTGTTCGGCCCTATACCAGACCCTTGACATGGATGACTGATGACTGTATTGAACACTCAGCTTGTCTGTGTCATGAGACTCATAGAGCCTTAGCCAAGCTGATGCTTTAAGCCTAGAAGCTACTGTAAAAATATCCTGTTAAATTTACAGTTAGAAAAATAAAATAAAACGACAGCAGCTTTGGTTGCCAGAAGTTCGAGGTAAAAAAAAAAAACTCATCATATTCCATATGTCAATAATTATTAAAGGAATAATTCATCAAAAAAATAAAATAATCATTAATGTCCATGTCATTTCAAACACCACAGACAGCAACAAGTATGTTTACACACACACAAACACACACACACACATATATATATATATATTTGCATATTCGAGCTAGTCCTCATCTCTCTAAGTAGTATACATGACACAATGTGCAATTGAATATTTGAAAGAGTAAATACACTGTGGGTCACTTCTGTCTTTCAATGTATGTGCACAATGCAGAGATCAAGCATTACCATGCTGAACATAACATAGTGAATTAAGCCAATCTACATTCCCATTATCTGCTAGTCCGATTTGACAGAAAACGGACTGGCGTGATTTTTTTTCATTATTGAATTATATTTTAAAACGTTTAAAGTTTATGTAAACACACAATTGCATTTTTCGCCTTTTAGCATCCTGATAATATTCTCCTTTTGTGTCCCACAAAACAAAGGAAGTCCGACATGTTTGGAACAACGTGAGAGTGCGGGTTTACACTTTTTGGTTAACTATTCTATTAAATGAGAAATATTTCGCTTTCTAATTCCAAAATCAACAGTGAATAAACAGTATATTCGTTGTAGCTTGACTGCGGCTTTTCCAGCATTTCTGTTTTTCCTCATACTAAATTAGATCAGTTCCACTTAATATACGTGAGGCCAGTCTATTTAAACGACAGCGTGTCTAAGAGGTTCTTGCCAGGCAGAACTAGGAGTAAACCTGCTTTAAACTGCAGTCTGAAAGCAGTCTCACATAGACTCCCTCAGGAGAACTGTGGAGAATAAATAGTCATTATCTTCTCAATCTGTTTCACTCACTCACTATTTCTCTTTTCCTCCAGTCGTGAGCAGAAAACCTGTGGATTACTGGAGCCTGTGTGCCCTTTCATGTTTAGTTATATGGTGTATGTTGATGTCTGATGACGTGTCTGTATGGATTATTTAAATAACGCTGCAGTGGACTCAATTTCAAAGGACAGCAGGCAGCACCCCTTCCATCCACATCTACTGCTTTAATGAGGTGTTCGCTCGCTCTTTTGGCCTCCAGTCCACTGTATAAACACACACACACACACACTCACACAAACGCACACAACAACACATCATATCCTCTGGCAAACTCCAACAAATGCACACAAGCTACCTTTACAGTTCAAATATAAAACATACATACATACACTTAAAACACATCTCTCTCTCTCTCTCTCTCTCTCTCTCTCTCTCTCTCTCTCTCTATCACACACACAAACACACACACAGGACACTCCCATCTCAGTTATGGGAGATACACGACATTACCCTACACAGTGGAGCGTATTGCTGTGGGTGCTCAAGGGAATGTGTAGTAATCACAACGTCTATATCCTGCTGTATTTATGTCATAAGTGGACAGTTCCAGGTCATCTATACATAATGTGTTATTTCCAAGGAATTCGACCTTTACAAATACAGTTTGTGCACGGTACGGCAACATAAGCCAGGATGAGGGCTTCCAATCATTTGCATACTGTTGCTCATATTCTAATACTACAATTCAATCACAATAGGTGAGGTTTTATCAATGTCTTACCTTTTTATTTTGTCTAAAAAGGAACCAATATCCTCAACTTCAAGACTAAAATTACAGGGTTTTTTAATTGTTTTTTTACAATTTCTCTGACATTTTTCAAAACTCTTCACATAGTGATCACATAACTGAAGTTCAAACCCTAGCACAACACACCAAATGAATCAGATAGTAATACCACTAATTGAAATATATTCTGATTCCAAAAAATCAAATACTATTAAAGTAATTAGATGTAGCCTAAATAAACACATACACAAGTGTGAGTATATTAATTTCATTAACATTCATTCAAAAGTGGAAAACACGATTTTGTTCTGTAATGTAAACATGGACTATGTAACAGTGAATTATAAGCAATAGAGAATTACAGTATAAGCAAGAGAGTGTCAGTCCCGTTTTGCTCGCACCAAAATGATAAATCAGACACCCTACGGTCGTATCGTCTTAACAGACACGTGTACGTGGGCCGTAGGATCCATTGTAAGTCTACAGGACTGTGAGTGGATATGAAGTGTGTAATTTAAGACAGGGCCAGAGAAGAGATGTTGTTGCGAGGGGAAGGGGACCGTAATGGTTTTTGATTAAAGATTATGCGGGCAAAAATAAAAATCAAATAAATAAATAAATAATACAAAATAAACAATAATGGATGGATAAATCATTTATAGTAAACAATGCAATATTCCATCAAAAATAATAATCAATTTTGATTTCATTGCTGTAATTAAATAATAGAAATTAATAGTATAATAAATAATAATTTGAACCCCTCTACACATCCACATGCTCCAGAAGTTTCAAGTATTGTCATTACAATAGGATCATTTCTGCTCTACCCTGAATGTGCAAAAGAAGATCCTGAGAAATCTTTTTATTGTTGACAACGTCATGTCCTGAACCTGTCTGTTGACAAGGCCTCTGAGGGTAAACGGCTGTTATCACTCCTGCAACAGGAGAACAAATCAATTTAGCGAGAGCCAGAAGCAACCTCTGAAAAACTTTTTTTCTATTACCTAAACACAACAAATAGCCTGAGTACTGCAAGTCATTTTGTCCATCATGTTTGCTGCAATAAAAAAGAATAACATATTGACAGTTTATGCTTCTATGTGATATTTATGTCATTTTATGGAAACAACTACATTTTCCTGCCTGGTGGTTGACATTAAGAGTTACTGCTGTGGCCCTAAAGCATTATTTAAAAGCCACACAAACAATTTCCAACAGCCTTCTATTTACTGGTCTTAATAAAAAACTGTTTGTTCAGAACATTTAGTCTGTTTAGATTTAGAAGTGTTTAAAACGGTGTGACAATGACTGAGCCATACCTCTCACTGTGTTTGATTGACCTGATAATGATATACAGAATTACAGGTCCTTGATACTGAAGGCCACAAATAGCTCTCAATGCAGCAAAAGGGATCCAGTTTTGGGTGGGTGGAAGCTCACAGGTGCAAAAAGACCACTAGTTTGGCCAAATGAGAGTTCCCTTCTTCAGAATGAGTCACTCACACAACCTGAGCTTGAGAGTAAGAGAATCAGATAAATATAAAAGAGAATAAAATGCACCTCAGACATTATGCCATATATCATGGCACACATGCTGGGTGGCATAACTGTGTGGTCACACAGCACATTTCCAACCAATCAATGCCTGAATCAAAGCTGAAACCGTATAACCATAACAGCATAAAATTGGAGGGCAATAAGAAATGTTTTTGTCCTTTAGTTTTCTTTTGATTGAGAAGGGTTATAAAAACAATAGGAATGCCATCACTCTCACAACCAAAGTAAATCCCTTTATTCCTTCCAATCAAATCCACATGACACATTTAAGTTAAACAAACCATTATATTACCTTTCAAAACATTTCAGTCATTTAGATTTTTAATTTTTATTAAATCCTTTAATGGTCACCAAAACTACATTTATTTGATCAAAATACGGTAAAAAAAAGTTATATTGCAAAATATTATTACAATTTAAAATAGCTTTTTTAATTTTAATTTATTCCTGTGAGGGCAAAGCTGAATTTTCAGGATCATTACTCCAGTGCTAGTTTCTTGCTCAAGAAACATTTCTTATTATTGCCAATATTGAAACCAAAAACAAACATACATTTTTGCTAATATTATACATTAGTTTAAAGTGCCCCATTATGGATTATTGAAAATGACTTTTCATGTCGCTCTAAGTGAATGAAAACATCCTACAAAGTTTTAAATCTGAAAGTGAACCATATATAGTTATTGTCTTTCAAAAGTAAGAGTCGACTCTGAGTCAATGAAATGAATAATTTTTATAACGAATCATAAGCCGTTTTGTTGTGATGTCAAGACGAAACATTAGCATACTGCCCATTGATAAAGCGCCACATTGTACAGCATACATTCAAATAGCATGTTTAATATCTGCAAGCTCGACACACAATCCTTAATACATATGAGCACAATAATTCCCAGCTGAAACCTCTTCCCCTTGAATGGATGGATATACTCAAGTCTAGAATACTCAAGTAGGCCAGAAGAGTGTAAGGGCAGGCTGACCAGAGAACTTGACACTCGGGTCTTGGTGTGCAGGGGATGAACAAAACGGTCACACTTTCAAAGAGTGCTAATAGTGCTGTGAGCCAGGGGCTGCTGAGCTCAGCGTGTGTCCTCGACATTACAGAAAGGACAGACGCCGTCCTCAGACAGGCATCAGTAACAAATACACTTTTGTGCATACGCAAAGTAGCTAAGGATAAAAGAGGCCGACAGGGCTGGTCTCTTATTTTCTCTTCCACAATTTGTAACACCAGTGTAAACAAACTTAATGCCTAATTAAACGGATAATTAAGAAAGACAGACCTGCGTCCACTCCAATCACAAGGCATCTTAAGAGACAGCAGCCTGACCAACACACACACACACACACACACATGGATTGGAATCATAAAGTGCCTGGTTGAGATTTCATTAACAAGTCTTTTTGTACTTCTGAGGAAGCAATAAAAATAGAAGGATGTGCTGTCTTATTTCGTGATATTTTATTATATAATAATCAGAAATATTACAGCCCATTCTAATCCCAAGGCGTCATCTAACTGACGCTTTTGACCATGCGTCAACATCTGACGCTTTAGGCACCAGTCAGTTACTTGACGCTATCCTAGTGGTCAAACCCTAACCCTACCTCAGACCTAAACCTACCCGCGTCATCTAACACAGTCTCATCCCAATAACTGACGTCTTGGGA
>JAOTRB010000005.1:14749458-14761999 GCA_027497735.1 Cyprinella lepida
TATTAGCACCCAAAATGTACATATTAATACCTAAAATGTACTTATTAGCTCATGAAATGGACAAAAGTTTACCTTTTGAAAAGGTACAGCCCCAGTGAGAACTTTTTTTTGTACCTTTTTTTTGTAGGATTCCAGACAAGATAATGAGTTTTGGTCAAGCTGGTTTTCAAAGCAGGTTGCAGGGCAAGCAAACTGAGGAAAAGCCCAGAGCAAACAGCTGTAATCTCTCTGTCCTTGCCTGAAACAAGTGGTTATTACCACAAAATAATTTCCATTTGTCCCTCCTCTCTAAAGCATAAAAAAACCTGGATTTTAGCGAAGAATTTACAATGGAAGTCAATGGGCCCAATCTGTTAATGTAAATATTTCTATAGATTAACAAGGAAATTGTTTTTCTAACATTTTCAGTGTAAAGTTATATCCAAATTTATAACTTTGTCACTATGACAATATAATGCTGTAAAACTAAAACGCATGTAAAAACGGTCATTTAACAGCTTAAATATCATGGACTTAGAGAATACACATATGACCCAAAGGAAGCATATGGAGAAACACTGGGGTGTCCAGATGCAAGTGGAATATTTCAACCCCAGGGGTGGCAAGGTGGCTTGCCAATGGAAAAATACATGCTCAGAGAGGCTTACAGTGGAAATATACATTTGGGGGTCGCTAAGAGGAGGGACAATGCACACAGGAGGGACCTAGCCAACACGCAGGCAATAGACACTGGCGTCGGCGTCAGCAGTGCTGGAGGAACTCAGGGCTTATGAAGCTCACCTGAGGAGAATATCGCACGTATCCAGTCCGTGGAGTGGAATGGCGAGCAAGCGAAGACACCTGAGCGGGTCCGCAGAAGGATGAGTCATGGGAGGCAAACTGACCTATCTGTGCGTCCTCGAACAAATCGCAAATCAGCTGAACTGACTGGGGATGGAGTTGCCATTCTCCAGGAAGATGCTGAATCTGTGAGAGCTTGTCGGCTGCACAGTTCAGGACTCAAGGAACATAAATGGTTCGAAGCGACCTTAGATGCTTATGACTCCATAAGAGGTTGCAGGTGAGTTGCGAAATATGGTGGAAGCGTAGACCACCTTGTCAGTTGATGTATGCTATGTTGCGGTATTGTCGGATCGGACTAATACGTGCTGATTCTTGAGCACTCGAGGCAATTGATATGCCATAGGTGCTGGGGTCCTGTCCAGGAGCCCGCGGCAGCATGTCCATTGCACATGGTGCCCCAGCTCGTGCCTGGAAACTCACTCTAAGGGCACTCCAGACCGTAGAAAATGAAGGTCAACCAAGGGGTGAAAGCATTCCTTTAAGACCTTGTTATTGCATGTGCAATGGAAGATCCTACCCCCCTTCACTGTGACAACACTGTGACTTCCCCCATTACAACTGTTCGACATGACAAAATGCATGATTAGAGCACTATTTTTTCCATCACTTTCTCCATCTCTTTTCTTTTCCCCTCTATATTATGTTGGATACTTCTGGGACTTTAAATAACTACTGCCCTCATTATCCAAATATGGCAGTGCACAGTGTATCACATAATTAATTTGATTAGAGTGTATTTATCTCAAACCATTTCTGCACAGATACACACAGCGGGGCCGGAGATGTGATGGCACATCTGCCTCCAGTGCAGTTATTTCAGATCGGTTGTGTAATATCACCTTTTCCAAGGTTTGTCATCTCATCCCCCTGGGGCCAAATCTTGCCCTGGAGAGTAAGTTAGATAGGGATAAAAGCGCTAGATATTTATTGGGCTAGACCACAGCATTACAGACCACTGAGTAGTGAGAAATGAAGTGTTTAAAATTATTTCAAAGATGTTTCTAACCTGTATATTGTATGATACTCTACAGAAAGCCACGTACATTATGCTTCTCAGACCAAGAGACGGGTTGGATGGAAAAGAACAAATAATTTATTTCTTTCATTGACAAAATCCTCTGTGTTGAAATGCAATCACTATCGGATCAGGCTGATCCCAAAGTCTCAGCTTTCATTTATCTAATGCACAATTGCTCAAACTCCCTCTCCGTGAACGAGAGGTTTATGATAGTTAAGATGATGTGGGTCTCTGCTACTCACCCCCCCCCCCATAACGCCTGTCAGCTTAGTGTCTGTTGCAGGCTCCAGCTTTCCCTCTCTCACACTCGCATGTCTTCACCACCCAGCAAAAATCCCTCTCTCCCTACAGACTCTCCTCTCAAAGCTTCAAACTCAGAGTTCTGTGTGGTTTTAAATTTGTACCCACCAGATCATAAAAATGCAATTTATGCATGCACATTCACAGATACACATGAGCTCACATTTGCACTTGCTTGCATACACACAGAATGCTTCTGCATCCCTTGAGGATGCAGTGTCAGGACACGGTCTACCTTTAATGGAAATATAATATAGCAGGTGCAAAGTTGGGTCGCAGGAATGTTCTGGGGTGCGTTTTCCAAAACCAACTATGGAATAATGGTATTGTATAACACAATTCAACTGAAATCTCAACCATAGGCTAATGATACTTTTGGGAAACGTACCCCAAAAGTACAGCTGAGTGTGCCTGTGTGCATATAGTCAGACGATCAGGGACAAGCCCATTACGGTTAAATCTTTGTACAAGAGAAATCGGGACCACAGTGAGTTGAGATGACAACAACCGACTGTCTTCAGGGGGAATTTTTTTTTTTACACATCTATTAAGTGTGTCATAAACAGGTCACTACAGAAACACTTTTTCTTTTCTCTTTCTATAAAAAGAAAATAATACCATGATTTTTTTTTTTAAATAATCACCACATGGCTGTCACACTTTGGTTGAGCATGGTGTAGGCAGCATGGGAAGACAAAGATAAAAGTAAGCAGAGTTTATTATTTATTTAGTTTATTTAGTTCATTAACGAGAACCTAAATATGAGAAGTAAGGCCTATCCACACATACACTGGTTATGTTATTAAAAGTTTTTCCTCCTTCATTTAAAAAAAGAAACATTGCCCACACAGGCAAGGTTTTAAAAAAAATCTTGTCTGCATAAAAACGCAAAACCACACTACGAAGTGCTGTCAAGAGCATGCCAAACCAACAGGTGGTGATATAACCCTAACCGTAAATCAGAAGCCTGGAAAAAAGGTAGGCTAACAACATGTTCCCATTCAGTCGGTCAACTCGGTACAACGCATTACTATGGGATATCGCGCTCTAGCGCCATCTGCTGAAGACATCTACTGTATATTCACGCCTGAAAGGCCAATGACGCATGACAACGTGGGCGGGGCTACCTGCCCACAGCATATAAATGCGGTCGTATGCGTCATTCCCTTTGTTCTTCAGCTCTTCACCGTGCTGTTGAACCACCAACACGCCACATTTTCGCAGGAATAAAAGCCCATAGTGGTGATTCTTGTCGAAACTAAGGCAGAAAGAGAAAACTTTTAGCTCAAGTTCAGCTTTGCTGACAAACGGCTCATAAGTTTTTCTCAAACAAAAATGTTACCACATTCACAGGGAAACCCACGGTGGTTACCGGCCACCTTAAGATATAGATATTGATACATGCATCTTACTACGCTTACAGACACACTATGACGAACGGCTTACATATAGCAGTCCATAGAAACAGCCACTAATGAGGTGTCTATGTATATACATCTATGACTGCAACAATCATCCAACTTCCACAGGCAACAGTAACCATGGCAACTGACATTCTAGAGGCCTGCAGCACACTATCAGGTCTGAAATGTATAAAATATCAAAACATTACATTGTAATTCGTCAAACTCGGCACAGCACAACCATGACAAATAATTTTGAACAAGGCAATGATGCATGAGCATGGATTTCTAATATCTAACTGAAGGAACACAAGCTTGAATGGTGAACAAGAGAAGTATTGTTTACATCCTCATACAATGGCATGCCTGTAACACCTCTGGGAGCACATCACGTCAATAACATAACAGAGTAATGAAACGAGTCACAGGGCCAGATCTCACAGGAACAGTGAGAGAAAATCACTTACTGCCTTCAATGATTAGAAAATGTGCATGTGACAAGCCAAGATGCATCTTTGTCAATGCGTTGATTTATAAGAGAGGGAGGGAAGAGACAGCGGGGGGCTATAGAAATGAAACCTTGTGCAAATGAGCACAGATGCTGAAGGGAGGGAAAGAGATTTCGGCTTTCTTTCATTATTAACAGTAGGACTTTTCATATTCACATTCATTCCGTCCCCTTGACATACTAGGACATTTACACTGTACTAGAGATGAATATGAATGGAGTATAAGCTGATATGCAAAACAATCTTATGGTTAGATCCTGTACTATGGGATGTGAACCGAAAAGGAGAGATAATCTTTGCAGAGTGGTGACAATGTACCCCAAAAAAAAAAAAAAAAAAAACTGTTCAAGTCCCATTAAAAAGATAAAGAGCATTAAGAGAGCTTATTTACGGAAATGATGCACCATGAAATATGCAGGAAGATCACAATTCAAAACACTTTTGTGGTTTCTAATCCACCTTCTCAGTGAAGGAGAAAGAGAACCAAGCTAGATAAAAGATTATTCGGTTTAGTTTATTATTATTAGACAAGACCCTCTTCCTCAGCTGTGATCAGACACAGCCGTTTAAAGCACTCCAAAGACCTTTGAAACAGCATTGATTTGGACTGGTTGCCATTAAAGTCCATTATTCGAAGAAAAATCCACTGAGGAAATTTTCTCTTCCACTGAGGAAAAAAAAGACATGGATATCTTGGATGGCATTGGGGTGAGTAAATTATTAGGAAATTTTAATTTTGAGGAAAACTAATCCTTTAAGATTACCAGAACTGAAGCCGTGGATGTCCGGTTTGTCCTTTATGTGAGTTCAGATACAGGAACCTGCCAACAATGGTAGACCTGAACTCCTGCACACCTGCAGCTAATGGCAGGTTTATTGATGTGCCAGAACACATACCGAGCCAGAGACAGAGAAAGAGTGAAGGGGATGGGATGACATAAAAGGACGAGGAAAGCACAGAATATAGAAAAAGAGAAGACAGCATCAAGCAAAGGTTAATCCTCCTAAGAGGATGATTAACTGCCTGATTCTTAAAGCAACTGATCAACCAAAAAAATTACCTTCTTTGCCATTTACTCATCATTATGTCGTTTCAAACTGTATTTGTTCTGTGAAACACAAAAGGTGAATTTTGCCAATTTGAGGACTAGGAATGTTAAGCTTTAAAAACAAAAACCGATGCAAAACACCACAAAAAAATATTACAAAAGTGGTCCATAAAACTATGCCAAAGACCACCACTGACAGCATGAGGAAGACGGGGAACAGGAGAACAGGAATTATTTATTTTATTCAAACTGTTACAATAACACCACTCAAATGTTCTTTGCAAGAAAATATGGTTTCTTAAACCATGACAATTAATCTTATTTCTCTAAATCTACAAAATTAATTAATTTGGGGCCAAGCCTTAGAGAGCAAAAGTGAGTTTCTTAAGCTGATAATTCGTTGTTTCACTGTCCTCTTTTCAATATAGGTCTAAAACAATTAGCAAAACTTCATCTTAAACCTACTATATTCAGCTACATTTCAATAGAACTAAACTCAAACAATAGTCAATCGTTCAGTGAGGACATTTAATATTTCAATACAGTGAGAAATTAACATGGGCATTAAGTTTTTTAAATTAAATATTTCTTATTTAAGAATCCATCACAAACCCTTGAGATTTCATCGAACTTTTTGTGAGACAAAAATAAACATATTCACTTGCACAATACTTTGGATATCCCTTCTGCTGCATACACTCATTAATTAGACTATCTGGTGATAGACCTAGAACTAGATCATGAGAATTTGCACAAAATGTAGACAAGTCCACACACAGTTAAAGTGTGCTTCAGTGCTTTTTCAAGATAATGAGAAGATAAATATCAATATAAATCCTGTTACTGCCTCAAAATGGTTCTTTACCTTTAATCAAAAAGGAAAACTTTTACTTCCTCAAGGTTTTTATAACATAACATTTGAAGTATTTCCATGAGAGTGTCACACAAACCATAACACATTTCTGTAAAGTGTCTCTTATAAGCCTGGATAAACATTATGAATCGTGCCCCGATCTAGTTAAAACTGCTCTCATTCATATAAACAAATCTCTAGTATTAATTACTTCGTATTTGTATTATTCTGGAAAAAAAAGAACAAAAGATGATTGCCTCAGTAATTGGGTGTGCTAATGGTTATTGTTTCTAGTGCGCATTTATAAGCATGTTTAATTGTAAGGTGAGTACATTCAGCATGCTGGGCCCTCAAGAGCCGTGGTTTCAGGTCACGATATCAATCAGCTAAATGAGATTGGCCCATTAAATAGCTTTAATTACCTAATCACTGAAGCAGGGAAGAAGCATGGAATCAATTAAAAAGTATAATGTAAAATATGACTTGTTTTCAAAAGCAATATTTCAAAAGGTCTAGGCTACTCCTAAAAATGACTGACAGGAGTGCAAGTCATGGTGGCTTCTGCTTGGAAGAGCCTGTATTTTAAAATTCACATATACAATATATGGCAGCTTACGATCAGAAGTTAACTACAATGCCAGTTATGGCACTAAACCGACTACGCCACCCCACATTTTATTCCTCAATACATACAATAAAATACAAAACTGGTATCTTTTAATATACAAAAATATTGAAAGGAATGCATCGATCATGGAGCATGTTACATGGACAATCACACACATTAACACTTCAGAATTGGGGGACTCAACTTGCCTGTCCAATAACTACTCATGCTCTCACCACACAACACCAAATCACCCGCTGTGAACACTGCGCAATTGACTTTGTACACCGACGCATGTATCATTCATATTTTACTTTTTGCAAATGATACATTATTATAAGGAAAATATTAAAACGAGGGAAATCATTGTTGTGTTTATGATGATGGGAAAATCTTACACATTAATCCAAAAATATTATATGCATGTTTAACCGAAGCTAATTTGGGTGGGTTTTTCCCATCCCCAATATCACTTCTCTTTCTTTTACAGCCCTGACGAGAACATCGATCTTCTCGGCTTGAAGCGTGCCTGGTAAATGCGCCTTTATAATAGTATTGCGCCATGGAACAAGTGCACCTCGTTCATCATGCTCTTAAAGGGAATGTGATATGACACTCTTATTGGTTTATTTCCCGTTACGCCCAGACCACACCTATGAATAATGAAGCTACTTCAGACCCTTTCAGATTTGCTTATTTATCTTATTTATTATATCCAGATAATCCAGGCAATTGGTTGATAAAAAGTTGATTAAAATTAAGATACAATTTATACAAAACTTCACTTTAAAGAAAGCAAAACTTAAAATTCAAAACAAAACTTAGTGGTCAAGATCATGTCTGACCCATCATATCTTCCGATATATTGCACATCTTGCTGTTCAATTTTCAAAAAATAACATTATAATATTGTTACAAAAAAAGAAACTAAATGTGCTTATTTAATGGCATATATAGTGGCCCTATATAGTCTCTCTAGATATTGAAATTAACATTAACAAAGCAGTAGAAGTGCAATTTATTAATAGAAAAAGTTAAAAAATCTAATTAAGTTACCGATTTTGTATACACCGATTCAGAGGTCTTGTGAGTTCAGTGTTGGACGGTTCAGTTGTTTCATTAAAGAAAACGGTTAAAATGAGTTGTTTGTTTATCGGACGTGTCATTAGTGTCATTACTTGTGTGGTTATATTGGAAGTTTAGGACATTGGCATCGCCCAAGATTTGCATCAATACAGAAAACATTTCACTTTGACCGGCACCATTTTTTTTTCTAGCAGAAACTCTGAATGGGATGTAATTGAAAACCCTGTGGTCGTTGTGGTTTCTCCTTTGGTCGCACTCATGGAGGACCAAGTAAAATAATTCCTGATGAACACAATCAAGTCCCACCCAAGATTTTTAGAGGAGAAAAGACTTTAAAAAAGGGAAGAGCTCTTCTACTTCTTCCAGCATTGAGAAAAACTCAACTAATCAAGACATTTCTTAATGTGATTTAAAGCATTACATTTTCCACATAACATAAATGACCCCGTCTGACCTTTATATAATTAAGGAAAAGCAGAACCTTGCCTGCGAAGGTGCTGCTAATTGCATTTCGAGGTTACGTCCAGTGCTCTCTTTCAGTCATACTGTGTTCTCATACTGCTATATAATGACCTCGCTGTGTGATTAAAACTGTCCTCAACAATTAATGCTTATAATCTCCTTGACAACACTGGGTGAGCCAGGGTGAGGCAAGCATAACGAAATTGAACCGTTGTAATGGACAATGATGAGTCTCAAGCACCCCATGGTTTAGATTCAGGGGTTAATAAAGGCCAGTGAAGTAATAATAGCTTCTGAACGTTGACCTCCTCACATCAGGTTGAATATGCATCTGAGACAGGGTGTCTGACTGGATTGAGCATGTTTCCACAGCATTATAAAAGCTTTGAGACATGATTTCAACAGAATAATGGCATCAATAGCATTCCATTTTAGCAGGTTTTCACACTGCACAGATTAGAGCTAATCTGGACCTCCAGGCATGAGCAGAAACACACAGACTCACACTATAACACTCACTGCTGCAAGACAGATATGCATGCATCTCGCTTCCTATAGTTTATTATTACCAGCCGACCCTGGTGGGGAAATGTTATGCTTTTACATGGGGAATTATGGATAAAACTCCACTAGCTACCTCAGGCAAGGGAAAATACAAACTTCATTCCCGAGCTTCTATTAGCATGCAGAGAATGTATGCTGAAAAGCTCACCTGGCTATTCCTGGCGCTGGGCGGTAAGGTTTAAATCGAGAGTAGGGGGAAAAAAAATCAGTGAACAATACAAGGCTCTGAATATTTCATGGACATGGTGTGGATACCCTCATGAATTTTTCAGCTCACAGACGGATTGGAAAGGTGTGAAGGGAATGCTGTTGGTAGTCAGTCACAGACCAAAACCCTAATGCCATCCATTTCACCTACTCTTGTAATGGTGCATCATGGGAATGTTGTTGTGAATGGCTCAATGAGCAATGTCACTTTCAAGTTTCAAGGTGACAGAAGAGTTGTGACTGATCAGTATGTTTCCTTTATTGACTTCATCAAACTTTAAAACCAAACTACACAAATTGACATAGTTAATGCAATAGCAAACATGAAATAACATATAAATGCATTTATAGCATAACCTATCAATACAGCTTAATGTTTATTCTTTCATAGTATCAATAAATTATTTTTTAATAGTATAAATCAACATTACTTTAATGTATTATGAAGGAACATGAATTAATAATTAAATACTGTACATTTATTTTAAAAAACCCTCTAGAATAAAACAATGTCAACAACTCTCCATTATAATTTTATGATACCTAATGCACCAGCTAATGCCTATTTTAAAGGGTTAATGAACCACCTATAGGCTTTTATGTGTTTGTGTGAGAGAGAGAAAGTGTGTGTGTGCAAAACATCTCAGGTTACGTATGTAACCCTGGTTCCCTGAGAGGGAACGAGAGCTGCGTTAGAACAGGGTGGGAATGCTCTGCGTGATTTATGTAAAATCAGTCCAATGGAAGCCCGAAAGGTCAAGGCGGGTGACGTCATAGAACAGGAAACTATAAAACACCCCTGAAGTCAGACCAAGCCAACTTCTGAAAAACCTGAAGCAAGTCGATCAGGGCCGGCAGGAAGTATGGCAGGCGAACGCGGCTCTCCTCCCTCTCAGGGAACCAGGGTTAAATACGTATCCTGAGACGTTCCCTTTCAAGGGAACCTCGAGCTGCATTAGAACGCGGTGGGAACCCCATACCCACTACGCTATGCTGAGAAATGCCCGTTCTGTGTGAAGTCCTTTGTGCACACTAAGAAGCAAGCAACCTAGCCCCTGGAGTGGAGAGATCAAGGTCATACAATCTAACAAATGAATGCAGAGAGGACCATCCTGCTGCATTGCAAATATCAAAAAGAGAAACACTCGAAATTAAGGCAGCTGTTAGAGGCTGCCATACTCCTAATAGAATGGGCCCGAACCGCCATAGGTGAAGGCTGTCCGGCCACTTCATAAGCCAATGATATAGCCTCGACTATCCATTTGCTCATAACCTGTTTAGATGCAGGGAACCCTCTCTTGAGTGACTCAAAGTAGACAAATAATTGTTCAGACTTACGCCACAGGCCAGCTCTGTGAACGTAGGCATCTAATGCCCGAACTGGACATAACAGGTTCAGTCATTCCTGATCTGGGGTATTAAAAGGTGAAGGATAAAATGCCTGCAGCACTATAGGGCCCCCAAACAGTGCAGGTCTAAACCTCAGTGTACCACGGAGAAAACGAGTAATAAGAGGATCTCTCCTAAAAGCACTTTAGGAACTTGCTTTAAGTGGCACTTACTGGAGATTTCAGTTTAACCATGTCACAAAATGTGCAAAAAACATTTTGTTGATTTTTGTTTCCCCTAATGAGCCACCTGGGATGGTTATCGATATATAAGATGCTTATGATATGTAATCTACAAAGAGGTTCTGGTAAAGGTTGTCTAATCAATAGCGGAGAGCTGCGCAAATGTCATTTCCCTTTTTAGCATCTGGCAACTTCCTGCAGAAACCCAATGCAAAAAGCAGAACAATACATACAAGGAAACAAACTCAAAATAATGAATGAAACAACCTTTCCTGTAGGGCATGTAAGTGTCTAAATGTGCCAGAGAGAACGTGAAGGAGAGAGAGAAAGGTATTGTAGCACTATATCTTGCATCTGCCTAGTGAGAGAAAATCAAAGGGCAACTGTGTGCTTCTCACATGCAGAAAAAAAAACTATCTACAGCCCTATAAAAATAGCTCCTACTTCATTATGAAACTGTATCACTCCTTCCATCACCTTTGTTTGTTCATATCTTTCACATTGCCAAGGGATGACACAAAATAAAGAGCAAACTCAGAGCAACAAATTGTGAAAAAAAAAAAAAAATACTGCTTCGTTGTTGCTTTGTGAAGTTGAATATGTCATTGTGCGGGTAAATGCGCTGTAAAAATGTTCAGTAAATACTGCAACAGTGGCCCCAAAATGTTTTAGGAGACTTGAGATTTGACACAAAATAAACATTTTCGCAGAACATACATAGTCTTTCCAATTATTCAAACCAACTAGTTGTTCCAAATGATTTCTACTGAAATTTTAACCATATCTTTAATCTATTAACCTGTTTTTGCATGGAATGCTTTGCTTTAGTACTTTGTCCAAATACTTTTGGGGGCCGTTCTGGATTGATCACGGGTCTAACGGGGCTCTTGGCTGAATTGCCATCTCTTGATGTCGACAGGTGTTAATAAATTTCTTCCAGTGAGAAAGCCCCAGTAATCCCACCAGCAAAATGCCGGCTGTAATGGATAAGATCTTAGATAATACTTTCGGGAAGCCTGTTTGGCATCTATCTTTTAAACACTAGAGGGATTTTCACAGTTCAGTGCCTGAGTCCTTTTTATCACATTTATTTCTTTATGGCTTTCAGACGCATGATTGGACTAGGTGATTATATTAGGGGATTTTGCAATGTGACAGTAAGTCTGTTAAATTGACCTCTCGCCATCTCTCTCTCTCTCTCTGACAGGTTAAGTGTACAGCAGGTAATGAGGCTCATTTGTAATCAATGGGGAGACTTTAACTAAAAGGAAAAATAGTACAAAATCTAAATTAAATCTTTAGGGTTTGCTTAAAGAGACACTTGCCATATTAACATCAATCCAGGAAGAGATAGAGAAGAGAATTTGAACTCTATGAAGCAAAACTGTACTTTTAATTAAAGAAAGCAAAAGAGAGAGAATTCGGAGGAAGACAAAAAGGCAGGAAAGTGCCTATAGACACCTACACAATGCAGTCTAAGACATGAGACAATCAATCAGTCCATATTGATGTTTTGCCATGTTCGTTCAATGGGAAACCAGTGTCGATTGAACTATACTTTTTAAATGGTTGCTAACACTAGTAGGTCAGAATCGACATGCAGCTTTGATGCGGTGTTTACAAGCCTTATTATTCTGGGGTGAATTCCTTTAAATTAGATTTAGATTCAGATGAAAGCAGATTTTGTACATTTAGAAAAATGGATGCCATACGGTTATAGTTGAACACTGTCATTCAAACTCTATAACTGCCAAAACCATGTTATTATTATTATTATTTCACAAACATTTTTTATGATAGAGAATGTTTAAATACTAATTTCAGCTTGCGAGGTAAACAGAGGCGAAGTTAGTGGTGCTTGGGAGGCTGCTACTGCTGGAGATGATTCGGGAGAGGTCTGCGCAAAGTCAAGCCTTGTTTATACTTGACGCTTCCGCAAGAGCACAAAGGTGTGTGGTAAAAATGATGCGTTCAGTGTGCAACACCGGCAAGAACCCATTTTGCTTGGCGTTGTGCATGGCTTTTTTTGTAACAGTGCGCTCAGTTGTGTGTGTGTGTGTGTATATATA
>JAOTRB010000005.1:14771462-14787657 GCA_027497735.1 Cyprinella lepida
GGCCAAAGTTTTAGATCGGTAAGATTTTTTATGCTTTTAAAAGAAGTCTCTTCTGCTCACCAAGGCTGCATTTATTTATTAAGCAAGTCTTTGTATATATATATATATCTGCTTAATAATGCTATAAAGCTAAAACACAATGTTTCTGGTGCATTTTGTCGCTCTGCTATAAAGTGTTTGTAGTCTTCTCCTCTGAAATAAAGGGGTTTAACCGATTAGGAACCAGTGTTGTCCTTTGACTTTGTCAGACTATTGGAGCCTGGAGCAGGTTGAGCTTCTGGCATCTCTCTGATATACTGAACCTGGTCACTGGAAGGAGTAAGGCTCTTATCAGGCCGTCCCACCCTTGACAAGAGCAACAGACCTGTATGAAGGGCTTTGCTTAGGGCACTGGAGCAATTGCTGAGCACAAACTTCCATCTATTCGTCAGGCCAAGAGCATGTGTGTTTGAAGTAGAGGCAGCATGCGGGTGGGCGTTCTTGAGTGGGCTTTATACATCTGTGTGCTTGCGCTTCATATTCGTTATATGTGAACAGAGGGACAACTCTGAAATGTTTATATTTTTTATCCTTGGATTTTTTTTTCTTATCATAAAGCAGGTATATACTAATGTCTTCTCAAATCTGTATGACTTTCTTCATTCTATTCAGAAGATATTTTGAATAAAAATTGGGTCCATAGTTTGAAATTGAAACAAACAAACATTTGTATTTAAATGGAAAAAATATGTCATGCTGTCACGCATTTCTGCAGTGAAGCGCATGACTCCAATTATCCAAAACAAGAATACTCAGGAGGACTAAAGCACCAAAATAAAACTCAGATGACACCGAACAAAGAGAAAGGGCTTAAATACAAGGGTAATCAGTTGAACAGGAACAGATTCAAGGAACTAATTAACAACCAAGAAAACTAACTATGGAACACAGGCAGGGAAAACAGGGACAAAACAGTAAAATAAAATTAAACCAAAACTTGGAAAATGGACTGCTTTTAAATGGGGCTTTCACAGAAAGCTTTACATATTGCCTCACATTCACTCACAAATTCATACACCAACGGTGGTGTCAGCCATGCAAGGCGCCTTCCAGCTTGTCCAGCTGGGGTTAGGTATAAATTATGTGAAATTTTCATTCTTTTGGTGAACAGTAAAACTCTTAACATGTTTTACTGTTATTTACCAAAAAGTTCTTACTATTCTTTACCAATTATTTACCAACAAGTTGGCAAATAATTTAAACATTAACTTCTAATCTCAGGGTGTAATATCTCAAATATTAGTCAATGAGTTTCAGCTGACAAAAAAAAAAAAGTTTGGAACTCTCTACTTTATGGCAACAGGAAACTAGATAATATCAGGTTTCGCATCTCATTGAAAAACATTCATGATGAGCAATTGAACTCTCTGTCTCCATAGAATTAAGTTTAGATTGCATCAAAATGAAATATTCGTTGCCACTTTGTCTGTTTCTTCAGGCTCAGCTTGCATATGAGCATAAACAGCACCCCTGGGAGCCTGAGAACAGTTCAATCTCAAATCCATTCCCTCTGATCACACTTTGAGGAAAGGGGGAAATTAACATCTCCTCTGTCTTCTAATAACAGCGACGATAGCGACTGCTTTGCTCACAGCAACAGCACATTTAAGTCCTTTAGGCCTAACCACAATCCCCATGGTTTCAAAGGCACGTAAACACATAATAATTCAGAAGGAATTCCAGGTCAGGATAAGGACAGACACACAAGGCTGATACGACTGTGGAGCAGGGTGAACAAAATCCTTCAGGGTCCTCCAGGGAATGAAGCCGTGTGGATTTCCTAAAACATCACCCCTCCGCAGACAACTTTTGCTCTCCATCTCATCCTCTCTTTCTCCTCTTCATGCATTTCATTATTTCCATTGCCTGTTTGAATACCCCAGAGGTGGTTGATGTAAAAAAAAAAAAAAAAAAAAAAAAAACTGGAGATGAAAACAAACACTGTGATGGGAAGAAAATAAACAGAGGCTAAATAAGCCCTTCGTTTCACACCAGCGGAACTCTGTAGCCTGGATCTCATCATCTATTTTGCTGGATCATTGATGTGGCTGCTGTACAGTCCTTGAGACTCATCAATGGAGCGTCATACAACAAGAAGGAAAAACACAGAAATGTGTGAGGTTTATTATAGGCAAAGCCACAACAGCTATCCTCATCTCCTCTGTCTTTTGTAGTGTTGAAACTTTTCCTCATTGAACGTTAGCCTTGTTTCGACAGAGATAAAATAATCTGTGAAATAATGCTCAGTATTTCTGGGATTTGGCTCCCCAGAGGAATGATGAAAGGGATCAAAGTTCAGCTGGTTAGCATTTAACTACACCATCTGACTACTCAGAATATAATAATAATTATAAGTTTTATTTGTAACGCACTTTACATACGAAGAACATATCTCAGAGTGCTAATAATATGTTTTCAGAAAGCGACACACTAGGGAACGCTCTCAGCGTGACGCGTCTGAAGCCTGTATAGAAGTAGTCCAATTTTGATTGGTGTTGCGTCATGACGTCAGCCGTGACGTCACATGTGATGGTGAGTGGAAGCTATAAAGGGACACTGTAACAAAGCAGCGTCAGCTTCTGCTCTTCAGCAAGCATCATATGTCAACCTGTTTGTCTTATTTGGTGTTGTTTGTCTGGTAAAACAAAGGTATCAAAGTAAAATAAAGATGGAGAAAGAGAAACAGTTCAGGCAGTGTGCGTCCCCTTGCCCACGCTATCTAAGCGAGGGTGACACACACGTGCTCTGTGTTGTTTGTCTGGGAGTGGAGCATGCATATGGAGCATACAAATGCCCCTAAGAACGCTTCGCTCCTGCCTTGGTCTGTTTGATGAATCAGGCCAGGCGCGCGCTCCCTGTGGATCAGGTCCCGTGTCTGTCGAGGCAGCCCTGCGCCTGCATTCATGGGGATCGCAACGAGATCTGGCTGATAATGTCGAGACGGCCTCGGCCATTTCTCAGCAATCATCGGCCAGTTCTCACGGTCCGGCTCGCAAGGTGGAAGCCCGCCCAGCAGCTTCTTCCGCCCGTGAAGAGGACCCGATGTTTGAATTGTTTGGCTCTGAGGAATCGGATAGTTTAAACATCGAGGTAGGAGAATTTGAAGCTCCATTGTCACATTCTCCTGCCTTTGAGGAGCTGCTGGAGGTTGTGATCCGGACTGTGGAAAAATTAAAGATCGACTAGTCCCCAGAAAAGCAGGAAGCAACAAAAAAGAGCATCTGAACCTTCTGCAGCGTGAAGAACAACCTTCACGCTAAAGTCTGCAACTTTTCACTGATCTCCACATCGAGGTGAAGAGATCGTGGAATAAGCCCTTCTCTTCCCGTTTGTCCAGTCCAAATGTACACATATATTCATCCATCATGGGGGCAAAAGAGAAGGGCTATGGGACAATGCCTTGGGTTGAAGAGGCTTTTGCATCACATCTCTCGCCCTATGCTGCATCGTCCCTAAGGGCTGGTGCGTACCTTGGTATTTGTTGGGAAGGCATATATGGCGGCGGGTTGGGCTGGTGCATGGCTGCACACAATGGGGCTTGGGGCATACCAGACCGACCCCATAGTGTGGGATTCAGGCACTATGCGGGCACAGCGGTCTCCTGCTCGTGTACACACCATCTTGACCACAGTAGTCTCAGTCTAGGCCAGGCCATCACTGTCAAACATTTTCAAAGGGTTATGGGCCTTATGTCAGCAGCGGATTTATGTATTTCTGTCAACACTATCAATGCTGAAATGAATCTGCTGCTGTCAAGTAGTACAACTGGTGTCTAAGTTGTTTATGTTCATTATTGTCATAATGTTATGTGCTTTGAGACATGAGGAAATGGTAGTGTTTCCAAAATTGCCTGCCCTACCTTTAATATTTGAAATTTTTTGTTTAATCAAATCAGCTGTTTCATCAGCCAAAATAGTCAAATAGGAAACAAGAAAAAAAAAATGGAAACGATATCAGAGATGCCCTGCAAACCTTTATTCCTTTCTTCTTTCTGACTTTCATACAGACAACAGCTCACAATAGGTGTTATTGAGACAATGAGAACGCACACCAACCAATCACAGTTTAATAAATAAAAACAAGACTGCCATCCTGTAATGCAAACGTGATCGATTTGGCTGGAGGCATGGTTTTTATCCTGCAATATAAAGTACTCGACCTCTCAGTTTCTCTCATTCCCGATTTCTCTTTCTCTCACTCTGTCTCTTACACTGTGAAATCAAGATGAAAGCTTGTGCACTCTTGAAAGTCTTCCCCTCTGCTCACGGTGCTGCTCAGGCAAGGAAACAAACGCTCTGCCACAAATAACTTCATCATAGCAGAAGGCTGAATCACTGAGTCAGGCGGCTCACAGGCGCTGGCTCCTGTTTCGGCAGCCCATAAGGAGGGTAGAATAAGGATGCAGGATTTGATTGACAGAACTAGGACACTTAAATTGGTTTTAATTGTGTCACTACAAATAGTCGCCATATATGCATATAATAATAAAGATTTTGAATGCGGGGTTGAGTTTTTCTTAAACCGCGGTTTTGTTTCACAAGCCAAATGGAATTGTTAAGTTTGTTTTGCTGCTGAAAAGTGCCAAGCAGTGGTATTATTGTTAACTAAAACTACAACTAAAACTGTTTAAAAACTGTTGATTTTTGTGTTGCCATTAAGGCAAAATGTTAGGGATTTTTAATTTGATACAACAATCGGGAGTTCGGGGTTAGCGGTTATATCCTGTACTGAAGAAAGGAAGCTGACAGTATGTGTGTACATTTAATCCATCTGTTGTTAGCACATTTTAGTACAAAATGCATTGTTCTGTTAATAATGTATAATGTTTAATATGTATAAAACTATAATGTATGGCGGAATACCACAACAAGCACTTGGGAGCACTTGGGTGCAATAATATCATCACTCGTGAAAAGTCCTCTCCCTCTCCAGAGTGATGACATTACTGCGTCAAGTCCATAGATATATATGCGCAGTGCTTCCAAGCACTTGCTGTGGTAATCCGCCATACGTTATAGTTATACACTTTACACACTTACAAAAGCGCAACGTTTTATTTTGTGCCACCATTCTTGGTCGAGTTACACAACTCGTGTAACTTTATTTAAATAGGGAAAACAAGGAGGTGTTTGGTCGCTTCTCTGCTTGGCCCCTATTGAATGAACTGGGCTAAGCTAGGTGCGATCAAATTGTCTTGTGCATCAGAGCGATTGAGTGCACACACTGAGACAAGAGAGGTATGCATGAACTCATCTTATTTAAGGGAATAACATATGAAAAAAAAAAAACATGAAAAAAACATATTAGGGAGACTTGCCGCCTCGAAACAAAGCCTGTCTAGATGGATAATAGACTCCTATCGCAGCCGCTTACACAGCAAAACATCTGCAATGCCCAATGAAATATTATCAAAATTTATGGCACCCACTATATTTTGCATGCAAAATCAAAAGAAAGAACAGAGCCTTTGCTTTTACACACACACACACACACACACACACACACACATACACACACAACCCGTTTTATTCAAGTTTCATGCATTCTTTTTTTAACTTACTTGAATGTAAGTTCCATAAAAAAGAGCAATATTTTGAGCACAAAGCTGACAAAATAATGTTTAAAATAATACAAATTTTATTTAATATAAAAACTATGAGAAATAAAAACTAAATACTTAAATAACACGGAGAGGTTAAAGAAGGAGGGGTTTTAAAGAGTCCACAAAATGTTTTCTTTTGAAACAGGAAGTTGAATTAAACTTTCAATCATTCATCTTTGCTCTCATTTTAGCACCTTTCCAAATGCTGAAAAATAATGACTGAAACAAAGAATAACACCATTAGCATTGTCCTAATGGCCTCCTCTCACGCTGAGGAACAATCATGAGACTTTCTGCAAATAAACAGCACAAATGAGAACACAGACCTCAAATGCTCTCTTCAAACAGAGTACATAAGGGGAAGTCAATTACACCAGTCTGTCTTTAAAAGCCCATAATGACCCTCATGGTGAAGGATTTGTCCTTAAATGCGGCAAACTTCATGAGGTAATGGAGCATGAGCCACAAGATGCTACAACACCCACATCATTATCATCATCATATTCTTCAGTAGCGACTACCAGCATGGATCATAAACAACTTTCACAACTGTTAGCAAAAAATTCAACTTGTTCTGTAGAAACTAGCCCTCTAAAACAAAACAAAAGGAGAATACTAACCGCTGTGTTAGCCTCCAGACCTCTAGAAAGCTTTGTGCAACACATCTCAATGACAGTAATAACCTCAAATTATTTCCAGCATGAAAGTTGGAATATCAATTCACAGAAAATCATCACAAAACCAATTCACAAAGCCTGAGAGTATTATTATTAGAATTATCATTATCACGCTATGAATGCAGATGCTTTTATCTGGATATGCGAAACGAAGATTCATTGGTGCATACAAATGCCAATTAGAGAACACTTACAAAGAAGCTGAAACTCCTGTTGAATAAGAAATCTATTAAAGCCTCTTTGTTTTTACTAAATGGACCATACAGTGCCAGCATATTCCACTCAGGTTTTTGAGTAAGTTCTGCCATTTTGTTTTGCTTAACTCATGGAAGGGGCTCCAGAACCATGGAAGCCTCTACTTTAAGCCCCATTTCTGTAATCTGATGTTAACACAATGCTTAGGTTTGCTTGCATTAAAGCACATTTCAGATACATATTCCTCTTTGAAAGTGTGGGATCAGCCCGGATTTTGCATAAAAGTGGGATTGCATTAATCAAAGGTGACATTTATAATGTTACAAAAGATAACGTTAGAAAATATTTATATTTAAAATAAATGCTATGATTCTGAATTTATTAATTCATCAAAGAACACGAGAAATGAAAAAAGATGCATATATTTCACAATACATATACATATAAATTAATAATCACGTATTAATTTAGGGCATAAAATATCGCCGGCGTTGAGTCATCTCTTCACAGGAGCAATCTAGTCTCGAGGTCATGAATGCATGAACTAATTTTTCTACATCAGAAACAGATAGCATGTTACGTAGCTTAGCAATGTTTCTAAGGTGGGAAAAGGCTGTTCTTGTAACACATAAAATATGATTTTCGAAAGACAAATTGCGGTCTAGTATATAACACCCAGGTCTTACTGTAGTGGATAAAGTAACAGGACATCCTTCTATATTAAAGTTGTGTTGTAAGAGGTTGTGTGTAGTTTTTTGGACTGATAAGTAATACCTCTGTTTTATCTGAATTTAATTGCAGTAAATTACACGTCATCCAGCATTTTATATCTTTAAGACACTGTCAATTTAGATAAGTTAGTGTTTTCATCTGGTCATGATGAAATATAATTGATTATCATCAGCATAACAGTGGAAATTAATTCCATGTTTTCTTATAATTTACCAAGTGACATTCAGCAAGGACGCATTAAATTGCACAAATGTGACAGTCAAGACATTTAAAAACATTTCTATTTGAAATAAATGCGGTGTTTCAGCATTTATTTAAAACTTTCTATTCATCAAAGAATACTGGAGAAATGTTTCCAATTATTGGTTCCAAAAAAATCAGCAGAACTTTTTTCAATATTGATAATAATGAGACGCTGGCTGAGTGCCGGCTGCGACACTGAAGACTGAGTAATGGCTGCTGAAAATTCAGTCCCCTCTACAGGTGTTTCTATGAAAGAGCAGACTGGGTTTGCATTTGAGTCATGCTAATGCATGATGAAAGGATAAAAAAACAACAAAAAAATTGACAGAAGTGGTGGGAAATTTGCCTCATCCATGACACAATGAAGAAGCGAAACAATTACTCTGATCCTCTTCACTTGACGTGCTGCTCCACGATTTGACTGGTTAAACCCTCCAACTCTCTCCTGACTGCAACAGTTGATGCGTAT
This sequence comes from Cyprinella lepida, assembly GCA_027497735.1. NCBI lineage: Eukaryota > Metazoa > Chordata > Actinopteri > Cypriniformes > Leuciscidae > Cyprinella > Cyprinella lepida. The sequence goes on from JAOTRB010000005.1 coordinate 14,779,420, forward strand.
CAGCGACTCAAGTGGTAAATCATACAACTTTCTTCCACAGTACAGGCCTTCACACATGGTTACGCCGCTCTGGTTTCACACACTCCACTGAGCATGAACAAGAGGAGGATGTTGTATTGCTGGCAGTGAGAGGAAAGAGGCTTTTTAAGAAGAGAGAGGAGCCCAATCCTGTGAGGATATTGAGTGTTTTCTTGTTAGATACTGAGAGGTTGTTAGCAATGCTGTGATTAGAGAGAGCTAATTCTCATCTTCCAGGTTTCACATGAACAGACTATTGATGAGGGGGGTGTGATTCACTTATACTGGTGTTCTCTTACGAGAGGTTCTCTCGTATTGCGTGAGTTTAGCTTACGGGAAAGATTCATCTTCTCGAGATATTGAAGCCAAAAATTATCCTTAATTTTGAATTCATTGTCAACACAGTGCAGACCGAGAGCAGACTGTCTAGCGTGCTCATTGGCTGCCCTGTGGCAACAAAGCAGGGCTTGGAGGCAGAATCTCTGATTTTTATCTCTTCAGCAAAGTTCTCCGCATCACTGGATCTTGAGAACCCGCCACTGAAAACGCGACAAGCCAGCTTGGGACAGTGCCTGAGGAAGCCGGCCGTCCTCACCACATTCAGCCTTCCATGCGAGCTATGCTTTCCGGCGACTTATCCTTTTTACAAAGCTCCTCCTCGATCCAGGAATCTGGCAGGACCCGTGCTGGAGTGGACGCTGAGCTAATGCACCTCCTATCATGGTGAACTGGATTGTTAATCGCTTCTCTGAGGTACAGAAAACCATCCCCCACACTTTCGAGCACAGACCACGACGACATAAATGCGAAGGTAGCACATCTACTCCGATAAGAAATAGCAAAGCTGCTGTGCAAAGGGGCCATAGAACCAGTTCCGCCTTCTCTTTTCTTTGTTTTTCTCGTAGGATGGGGGCTCTCAGACCTATATTGGATCTGAGGCATTTGAACAAAGCTCTTATTTAAAAAAAAATGTTCAGAATTCTTACAACCAGACAACTCCTCGTGCACGTTTGCCCGAGGGACTGGTTTATCTCTCTCGATCTGAAAGATGCCTATTTTCAGGTAATACCCCGTCACTCTACCCCGCCATTCTTGAGATTTGCCTTCGACGGTCAGATTTATCAATACACCGTCCTGCCGTTCGACATGTCTTTAGCACCCCTTGCATTCATGAAGAGCATGGACGCGGCTCTCGCCCCCTTGAGAACTCAGGGCATGCGGATTTTGATTGGCTGATTCTGGTGCAGTCAGAGACAGAAATATAATCTCACAGACCTATGCTCCTCAGTCATCTGGAAAGCCTGGGTCTCATGGTCAACTGGACCAAGAGCTCATTCCTGCCCAGTCAGTCAATTTCCTTTTTAGAAATAGAACTGGACCATGACGCTTTGCTTATCAACATATGCGCGTGCTAGCCGTGTCTTTCCAGAAGGGCAGCACCACTCTTCTGAAGACGATCCAGGGCTGCATGGCTTCAGCTGCTTCGATACTTCAGCTGGGTTTGCTGCGCATGTGCCCTCTGCAACAGTGGTTGGCCACTTGTGTGTCTCACCGAGCTTGGGAGTCCGGCTGCGAGCAAATCAGAGTGACACTGAGCTGCATTACAGCTCTGTAGCCCTGGTTAGCAGCCGACTGGTACCAGCAAGGAGGTATTATGGGAACTGTCTCATACTGAAAGGCCATCTCGACAGACGCGTTCAAAGAAAAGGGGTGGCTGATTGCGATTTCACTTTTTTCATTTTAAATACTGTGTAATGTTGCTGTTGGTGCATGAACACTATCTGCAAAGCTGCAACGCCGAACGTTCAATGTAAGCAGAGATGTCTTTTAAAAATCAGGAAGTGTAATCCCTTCAAAAATGACCAAGTCAATTTTTATATATTTTCCTGTAAATATTTTCCTATTCATCCAAATTTATCAGCTTATTTCCCTAATTTTAAAGGCATACTCAGTGAAACTTAAATATAAAGTATGTCTCCAAAAGAAGAAAGGTTTAGAAAAACATTCACCAAGAAGTCTACCCAAAGCAATCCAGACAGTAATCAAAACTGTTTCTGAGGAATACTGTGTATTCTTTGTGCTGAACAGGATAATTGAAGGTTTCAGCTCCTGGCAACAAACTACAGCCACGATGCCCCCCTTACAAAAGACTCATCTGCCATCTGAAGTCTTTATAAATGACACTGCAATCAAAAGCCCAGACAGAGCTTGTCGCTGACTCTAACAAGCCTTCCTCTTTGGTTTGCTCAGAAGTGACCAGGAGTCTTTCAGATGTTTTTTTTTTCCTTTCTCTCTGTCCTTCCATGGTTCTTTACACACACTCATAGGTCCTTTGTAAAGCCAGCGTTTTGTGAGTGTGTGTGTGTGTCTACTCTTGATCACGTAGCATGCAGTAACTGAGGTTTATCTTCAAGGGCCAGAGATTAAACTGAGGTATATCAGTTAATTTTGCACAACGGTGTTTCCAGATTTACTAGTTTATCACTAAGGTAGTAGGAGTAGTCAAACATGTCACACTGTGTTCAGCACACTGTAACGATCACCTTTAGGTAAGTTATAGACTTAATTATTATATTGCAACCCTGCTGCCTTTTACCAGTCAAACTTTTTTTTATAAATATAGTGTTATGCAAAATCAGGTAAAGTTTGACCTCAGATAAAGTGTATTTAACACAAAAAAATGTTTACTAAAAAAACCACAAATACTAATATGTAATATGTTTTGATCACAACCATATATAATGTATTTATGTTCAAAGCCTCATATCTGAGAAAATGTATACAATTATAGAGTTAGTTCTGCACGGTCCTCTAATTTAGCCATGTTTCTAGAGCTGTTTTTTCATTAGTGGAGAAAAAAAGGTCTGAATGAATAAACCAATATTCCAAAAATAAAAATACCCATGAGAAACATGTATCTAAAACATTAGCTGTATTCTAAAACAGCAGGTTTAGCTCTTCAGGTTATGAGAGGATTTACTGAATAAAGTCGAGTGATAGTGGTCTGTTGGTGGTCCGGCCCTTCAGCATGGAACAAATTGCTTTACACCCACACTTTGTCTCTGTGTGGTTACAATGTCACAACATCACAATCTCTTAGTTGCCTGGCTCATTGACACCACCTAAGGGAACTGCTTGCTTCTGCCTCTTGACATCCCTCAATCTCAGGGGTTAATTCTACTTCTTCGCCATCTATCCCTCTGTTGGTCTCTCTAACTCCCCTCTCGTTGTTTACAGCAGTCAAGGGTCTGCGGCTTCACAGTTTCAAAGAACAGAGTTGTGAGAACAGAGTTGGGTCTGTGAGCGAGTCATTATCCTCCATTACTGCTCTGCTTTTATCTGACAGAATGCTCCTCGCTGCTGCATAATGAGCAGAGATTGAATCACAAAAGGCATACCTCTCTCCATCTCTCACCTACTATATTCTCGCCCTGAGAAAATGTGAGATATTGAGAGAAACATTTTAACTGTAAATGAGTTCAGATTAGGATAGATAGATAGATAGATAGATAGATAGATAGATAGATAGATAGATAGATAGATAGATAGATAGATAGATAGATAGAACATGTACATTTCTACGGGAAATGTGTCTGTTAGAACTTGATTTCCATTCATCATCTGTGACATTGATTGCACAAGTATGCATCAACACAGCATTCAGCATTTCTCAATCACACCCCTCTTGTCTCTTTGAAACAATACTTGCTTGCATGTCAGACACAATAAACCTGTTAAGCACAGTCATTCTGTCATTTTTTTTTTATTTATTGTGCCCATAGGCAGCTCACAAGCATACAGACATTCAGGAGAGAGAAAGATCAACAGCTAAACACAAGCACTTCCATCATTATTAGACTGTCACTTTGGAGTGCTTTTTTCATTTGAATACGTTCCATCACTTATCTGTCAGGATTCCACCAGCTTCACTTACTCCTCCCACTCGTTCACAGTCCCTTGAATTTTATTCACCATCACCTGCACCTCATCAGTTCACCTCCCTATAAATGCAATTCCTCTTCACACACTCATTGTCTGGTCTTGACTGTACAGACTATCATGCAACCCCACCTGCTCCCCACCCCCTCCTTGCTTCCTTCTCCACTGGCTAATCCACCCACCGTAACTGAGGATCTTCTTCATTTAGCACGCCACCATTCACTTCCGCAAACATCCAAAGCTTCGTCAGCTGCCTCTGCGAGTCCTATGGCCCGACCAGTGACATTCAACTGAGAGCCGGAGGATTGCAGCGTTTTTTTTTGTTTTTTTTTTTTGCTTCAGGTATTGCTATATTTCTAAATGCAGGCACATCAATTTTCCAACGACTCAGCCCGAGTGGTGTTTATTATCTCCCTGCTGTCCGGCAGAGCTCTCAAATGGGCCTGATCTCTATGGAACTAAGATACTCCTGCGGTTACATCCCTTTCAAGTTTCATTCAGCATTTCAAGGAAGTGTTAGGTCAGACAGTTTCCGATCTCACCGTTCAAGATCAGCTCTTCAAACTTCGTCAAGAAAAGTCTTCAGCGAGTACATATGCCCTTCTTTTTTTGCACGCTACCCTTCTAGTGGCTGGAATAAGACAGCTTTGATGACAGCTTTTTGACATGGTCTCAACCCTAACATCCATCAGCTGGTGGTGGTATATGAGGATTCCTTGGGAATTAAAAACCTCTTTCAGAAAAACATTCAAGTATTTCAACGCTTATCTACCTGTGTTCTAGAAACCACTGTAAATCCTCTGTCCTCGGCTCCATCAGTCGCCCCTCCAGAATTCGAGCCCACGCAGATTGACTCCACACATCTTTCTTCTTAAGAGCACCAGTGTAGAATTCAACAGCATCTTTGTCTATACTGTGGGGGTGATAAACATCTCATCCACTCCTGCCCTATTTGACTTCAACTCCCTGCGGTAAGCACGATTCAGATTCCTCCTAAGATTTCAACCTTGAACCACACAGCTGTTCATTTGTTAAACTCCAGTGTATGTGTCTCAGCACAAGACCTCCTCGACTCTGGCTCAGCGGGGAATTTCATCTCCTCAACTTCATCTCCTCAATTTCAACTCCCACAAAAATAGGAGTCACGGAATGCATTCGTAAACGCCAAAGTCATTAAGATCTCCAAGTCCAAACCATTCAGGGTAGACCGCTGGGTCGAGGTCGAATTCGTCACTTCACCCCCAAACTGACGCTTTGCATTGGCTGCCTGCACTTGGAAGAGATCTCCTTCATGGTGCTGGAGGATTCCACTGCTGAGCTCATTCTGGGACGCCCTTGGATGGACCAACATGGATCAACCCATTATCGACTGGAAATCCGGGGAGGTGCTTCGCTGGTGAGAAGACTTCTTGCATTCCAGTCTTCGGTTGAGAAGCACCAGAATGTCCCCTCTTCATATTCGGAGGGAAAGTCTGAGTTTCCTGTGTGTTCCACGTCCAAGAGTCCAGAGGTCCATCACCAGGTAGAGATTCCTGCTGAGTATAGGGCGTTCCAAGGTGTTTTTAGCAAGCAGTTGGCGACCAAGCTACCACCTCACCGGCCATGGGACTGCGCTATCGACCTGCTACTTGGAGCCACCCTATCTAAAGGCTGCGTCTATCCTCTGTCCATTCCGGAGAAGAAGGCCATGGAGGGGTATGTGGAGTAGGCTCTTCAACAGGAGTTCATTCGACCTTCCCCTGCCGCTTCCAGCTTCTTTTTCGTGGCTAAGAAGGATGGAGGCTTGAGGCCGTGCATTGATTATCGTCATCTCAACTCTCAAACTGAAGTTTAGTTATCCCCTTCCTCTGGTCCTAGCAGCATTGGAGCAGCTGCATGGAGCCCACATCTTTTCTAAGTTCGATTTACGCAGTGCATACAACTTGATTCGCAATCGATGAGCTGATGAATGGAAGACGGCATTCCTCGCACCCTCAGGTCACTGTGAGTATCGAGTCATGCCCTTCGGACTGTCCAACACCCCAGCTGTTTTCGCAGGGTTACATATCTCAACAGATTTGTGGTTATCTATATTGACGATTTTCTCATCTACTCATCTATTGCTGAGCATCAGCGCCATGTTACTCTAGTTTTGGAAAAATTGAGAGCTCGTAAACTGTACCTGACCCTGGATAAATGTGAGTTTCACTCTACCACTGTGCAATTTCTGGGCTACATCATCGACCAACAGGGAGTGCAGATGGACCAGAGGAAGGTGGAAACTATCCAGAACTGGACGCTACCCTCTACTGTGAAGCATCTTCAATGGTTTCTCGGATTTGCCAATTTCTATAGAAGATTCATCTAACTACAGTCACATCAGTTCTCCTTTGACCTTGTCTATAAAGGGCCGGCCCAAATCCTTATGTCCTTATCTCCTGAAGCCATGCTAGCCTTTCAACAACTGAAAGAAGCCTTCCTGACTGCCCCCATCCTGGTTCATCCTAACCCAGATATATGTGATGTGATCTGGGAAAACCCACCACATGGTGAAATTTGGCATATTACAGGTACACCATATTAAAGCTGGGTTCAAGCCCTTTCCAAATCTGTTTTTATTTATTTTATCGTTTGTCAGTAACAAGAGTTGTGGTTATCTGAAGTCGGCTGATTGCTGTGATTTTCAGAAATTTTGAGGAATTTTGAGAAAAAAACTGATTTAATCACGTCCTGCTATCCAACCCCTTTCAGTGTGTCCTGGGTTATCAACTTCCACTCTTCCCTTGGTCAGATGAGCCCTCTAGGTTCCAGCTGTTGATTACTGGTTCCAGAGCAAGAGGGTATGGGACTCGGCTCACGTGCACCTCCAGCAGGCAGTGCGGAAGCACAAGGACCAAGTGGATCGTCATCTTTTTAAACCTCAGCAGTACCAGCCTAGACAAAAGGTATGGCTTTCAACCAGGGACATTTGCCTCCACCTGCCCTGCAGTCCGCTATACATTGGTCCTTTCAACGTGCAGAGGCAGCTGAACGAAGTCACCTACAGGCTTGACTTTCCTTCACAGTACAGGATTTCACCATATTTTCATGCGTCACTGTTGAAGCCCTACATTAAACCTGTCACTTCTCCTCCCAAAGAAACCATCCCAGAGGACGTACCTCCTCCTTCGGTTCCAGTCAAGCAAGAGCCCATCTACCGATTCCGTACCATCATGGACTCATGGCGACGAGGTCTTCGACTGGAATATCTGGTTGACTGGGAAAATCATGGTCCAGAGGAATGGGCGTGGGTTCCTCGCGATGATATCCTGGATCCAGATTTCTTCACTCAGTTTCACGTTGACCATCCTGATCACCCCGCTCCCAAGGGTCGTGGTAGACCTCGTCTCAGGTGTCGAGAGCAGAGGAGGGGGGTACTGCCAGGATTCAACCAACTTCACTCACTCCTCCCACTCGTTCAGTCACTCCTCCCTTTCGTTCACAGTCCCCTGAGTTTTAATCACGATCACCTGCACCATCAGTTCACCTCCATAAATATTCAACTCCTCTTCACACACTCATTGTCTCGTCTCATCTCTACATGACACTACAGGCTATCATGTTACTTACCTGCTATCTACCTGAGGAAGTTCACACAGAAATTCAGTCCCCAATCATCAACCTGTTCTCAGTGACTCTACATCTAAGTTCCATCCTGAATATCGTCTGCTTGCATACTTACAATATCTCTGTCTGGATCTGCAACCTGTAAATAAACACTATTCCACTTACCACCTGTCTGATTCCTGTTTCATCAGTGACATTATGTTGGATAAAAAGCTGTAAGGGTCATGACAAATGGCCAGTGACTCTACTTACTCGCCAAGGCCAACATATATTTGCATTTTATGTTTGTTGATTATGTTTTCTTCTATTCTATCCCACTTTCCTTTGCATTTCACTGCTCCTTTGCATTACCCTTTGATTTCTTTCTTCCATACTTTCTTCTTTCTTTCTCTCTCTCGCCCCCTCTCTCTCTCTCGCCCTCTCTCGCCTCTCTGAAATTGGTCCCTCAGGCCATTTTTATCTTTCCTGGCCAATTAGTTTGCAGTGATGTGCTTTTCATCCAAAGGTTTATTTTTCAGGAGGCCATGGGTTGACTGGACTGAAAGAACAGCCCCTCCAGTGAAGCGCACTACTTCTCTGTCACTCACCCTCTGTTCTTCCTCTCTCTCCAACTGATGCCAAACACGCACACACACACACACACACACACACACACACACACACACACACACACACACACACACACACACACACACA
>JAOTRB010000005.1:14791562-14802858 GCA_027497735.1 Cyprinella lepida
ACAAGCTTGATAAAAATGATCATTTTAGAAGAAAATTTCAAATGGCATTTAGAGGCTTTTGCATCTGAACTCTTCATTTACTAATTTTCATTATTTTAATTTACATTAAAAAAATGCTGTATCTAGAATATTGAATACTTCCACAGCAACAGACTGATGGATTGGAGACAGCATTGAACTAAACATAAAACTATGAGCAGAATATAATGCAGCCTTGAATATGACGTGTCAGAAAAATCAGTCCACTTCCTAAATATTTCCCCATCAAACTGACATGACTGCAGTACCAAGTTGTTCCAATTCCAAGCAACTTGAACTGAATTTGTGTGGTGCATTGACTGGAAGCAGATAGCCTGACTAGTACACACATTTTTTTTCAATCCTTTCTAGCATCTTATCTGGTTAGAACCAGTGGTCCATCACCTACTGCTTCCGTGAGATGCCCTCTTGGGAAAAAAAAAAAATCATAATGCTACATCACTATCCTAACATTCAAAAGCATGAGTAAAATTCTCATCCTGGATGTTTGTGTGTGTGTGTGACATGTTTGAGAGTTACAGTGAGTGCTGTTACATTTGAAGGTGGCACTCCTGGCATAATGTCTTTTTGATGAGAATTACAAAAAAAAGACTATATCTGTATTAGCCTAACAACACTGAATATATTCAATGAGACTATACCTTATATCCTTAAATATGATTACATTTTAATTTTTTATTTAATTTATATAATATATGTCATAAATATCTGGCACAAACATAAGTTAAGTGAAGAGAAAAACAAAAATCAACTAGTTAACCCTTAAATGTATGGATGTTTCGTCAATCATTATTACATATTCAGGTCTTTGATGACCCCTCGGATGGATCTTGACCCCTCACGATTATATAAAAAGCTTCTGATATTAGAGTAACAATTACAGAAGAATAAAATAAAGCATATTCTGTTACCTTTTGGAGCTTGGAAGGAGCTTTGGAGCTTCAGTTTGAGCAGATGTTTTATCACTGTCCTCGTCAGAGCTCATTTCTTTCACCAGACTTTCCAAGGCTACATGCAAGAGAAAGGACTAAGTTCAATGAACTGATTCAACAGACTGAATCATACTTTCCAATGCTACAATGTATTTCAAATGGAGAGAAAAGACTGTTCCAGATGTGTTACAGTGCCAGAAGAAGAGTATAGAATTAATGTTTCCAGCGCCACAAAGGACAGCACCAAAAGATGAAACGATTCACTAATGAATCAGACATTCCAACGCACACATTGTGTGAATACAGTAATAAAACAAAATATGTCGTTTTTGGTCGCTATTCACAATCTACTCTCTTGTAAGAACCTGCTTTTCAAAAACCTACACTGTTCCGAAAAATGTACTTCAGGTAGTAGCATCGTTACTTTTAGTAAGTTACTCCACAACACTGACACTGATTTGTTCACATATGTGGGAGGCAATGGAGGAGCCACAGCAAGAAATCGCTCTCTCAGTGAGGTGCAGGTGAAAACAAAGACTTTTTAGTGATTCATGCGAAGTCAGTTCTGAGAGTCTCAGTCTCACCTCCCCTCTAGTGGATACACGCTGTCAGTCTCCCATTGCTATGCAGGCTGGGAGCCCTCAAGAAGGCCTGAGGCAGGTGCTAAAGTGATATGTAAGTGAATTTGTGAGGGTGCATGTGTGTGCGTCAGAGACAGAAAGACTGGACTTGTCTGTTCTCATTTGGCTGTCTGTCAAAAAGCAAGATATTTAGTACTTTTTTTCTTCTTCAGCAGATGAATATTAAATAGTGTTTACTCGCTGGAAGTGATTTTCCCTATAGAATTCACACCTCCTCTGCCCCTCGCTACAGAGAAACCAAACATCCAGCCTATTTGAATTTTTGGCAAAGAGGAAATTGGTTATGAACAGGTCATTTGGAAACATCTGTGGCCACAATCATTACCTCCCCTCTTCCTCCTAGGCTCTGCTTCACCAACAAACATTAGCACGGAGCTTTCACTCATCTCACTCTTAGAATTACCATGGTAACAGAGCCCTCTGTGAAAACAGACAAACAACAGCAAGCTGGTTGAAGATCTGTCTTGACATTTCATAACAACCACAGACTGAGCCAAGTGTGTGAGTCAGAGTTGGACCTGAGGATGAAAGCATCTAACTCTTGTAATCTGTGACGAGAACTATATGTGCTGGTATTCAATGGTGTAAAAAGTTTTGAGATATTAAGTATGGATACCCGGTCGCAAAATTGCAACTCATTTAAAAGGCAAATTATCTTGCCAAAAACATACTTAAAGCTGCAGTAGGGAGTTTTGAGAAAACGGAGGAAATATCACACGTATCCAGTCTGTATAGTGGAATGGTGAGCAAGCGAAGACACCTGAACGGGTCCTAGTACCGGCTGCTTGAAGCGAGTACATGGGAGGACACTGGTTCCCCTCGGATATTGTAGAATCTGGCGAATGTGTTGGGTGTCACTCAGCCTGCAGCTCTGCAGATGTCTGTTAGTGAGGCGCCATGCGCTAGAGCCCAAGAGGACGCCACACTCCGGGTGGAGTGGGCAGTCAGACCAAGGGGGCACGGAAGACCTTGCTGCTGGTATGCCAAAGCAATGGCGTCCACTATCCAGTCTTTCCCTTCCCACCATACAGATAAAGAGCTGCTCGGAGGTCCTGAAACACTGTGTTCTACATAGGTGCGAAGAGCACGTACTGGACAAAGCAATGCAAAGGCTGGGTCTGCCTCCTCCAGGGGCAGTGCTTGCAGGAAGGGAAGGGAGTGGTGAGAACCATGGGCACATATTCAGGCCAGGGTCTCAGGATCACATGAGAATAGGCTGGCCTGAATTCCAGGCACGCTCTGTCTAAAATGCGTGCAGGCCCCCTACCCTCTTAATGGAGGCCAATGCAACCAGGAGACTGTCTTAATTGACAGGAACTTAAGCTCTACTGATTGCAGAGGCTCAAAGAGAGCACTCTGCAGGGCAGTTAGAACCACTGAGGTCCAAAGAGGGAGTGAGAGGAGGGCTATGATTAAGTCTCCTCGCTCCTCTCAGGAACCTGATAATCAGGTTGTGCTTTCCCATGGACTTACCCTCAACTGCTTCATGATGTGCAGCGATAGAGGCAACATAGACTTTTAGGGTGGAGGGATACAGCCTTCGCTGCAACTCCTCTTGCAGGAAGGAAAGTACAACACTAATCAGGCATTTTATGGGGTCTTCTCGGTGAGAAGAGCACCAGGAGATGGAGAGGTTCCACTTCAACGCGTAGGCATGTCTGGTGGACAACGCTCTAGCGGAAGTGATGGTAGCCACCACTGCTGGTGGTAGGGTACTCAAAGGTACTGTCCTCCCAGGTACTCTCTGAATCTACTGTAACCATTATGTACCAAAAAGCTATGACTGGATTAGCACTTTGTCGAGTGTTCCTTCGTGAACAGGTATGTTATTTCAAACAAACAGCTTCTTGACACAACGAATAAATGAATGTTACAGTATTAATTACTGACTGTGAAAAACATGAAATATTGTAGCAAGTAGTTAAGCCTTCTTTATTTGTTATATTTTCTGAAGTAGCTATGTGCATTAGAAAACATCATCAACTTTTAATAACTATAAATGTTCATCTGTCGATATAACAAAGTACACAACCAAACAATGAAAAAAAGCTTGTAATTAAGACTGTAACATTGCCTTACCCGTCGAGAAGAAAGCAGGACTTCAGTTTTGAACTCTTTTGAACTCTTTCTCCTGCATTAGCTCTATCCACCTGCAAAAGCTTATCCCGACATTCACTCGTGTTTTTTGTAATCTCCGGTCACGTTTCCTTTTATGATCTATTTTGGATTTTTCTGACGACGAGAATTTGCAATGCAGCCTTTGAAACTTGCCAGGGCCGTGAAGCGCTTCTCACTGCTCTGCTCCTCAGTTTCTGCTGCTTTCAGTCACGTCACACTGGCTCTGAACTAAAAAGTGTCGTGGAAACGCTTTGGCCTAGTACTTTATGTCCCTCTCTGCTATTATAGTTTCAAGAAGGCGGAACTACAGTACATGGAAGACTCCGTGGACCTACCCGTCCCATGTATATAAAGATACTAAATTCTTCGTTTACAAGGATAAGACAGGTAATTGCCAGAGGTATTTGTACACCATTGAGGACATTTTAAATAATAAATTACATAAAATGTTACACATGGTCCCTTTAAATATGCAACAAAGGTGAATGGAAACATATCTCCCATTGAGTGAATTTTATTGTTTCTGAAAGCAATGTGGTTATGAATGCTCTAAAATTGCCTCAGAATATACAAAATATAGTGGCTGTTACCTAAGCAGTAAGAATAAAAGCAGAGGCACCATTGCTGCCTCTCTTTGTCTCCATTTCGGTCACTACTCATGTTATGCCAAGGCAAGGAATCTGTGTCTTGTGGCAACGAATCATTTCTTCACCCCAAAGTACAGGAAATCTTTGACTTTCTGGCCCCCTGATGCATGAAATCTCCTTGTCAGGCTCGGCTGGTCATGGTAATTGGTCTCAATAGGCCAGGGGACAAGATAAATGGAGAGACACCATTAAGACTTCACTTCCTGTTGGCATGCAGACCAATCTAGACGGCACAGATGCACTTACTAGTTTCTGTACACTGCCAAGAAATTCGCCTTTTCTTACCTCCACAGCTGTCTGAAAGAGCACTGGGCTTAAAGAAATCGAGGATTATTGAGTGGATACTTTAGAAAAAGCCAATTATACTAATCCTATGGATTAGTCATGTTTTACTTTTTCTTTTCTTTTTTTCTGCAAAGAGCCAGATTGTGCCAAGTTTAATTTCTCAGGAAAGTGGTCATAATGTAACATTATTGTTGTGTTGTACTTGCTTTGTTTCTCCACTATTCAGCCATGACTTTGGATGCCAGGTGTTCCAAAAACCCATTTATTCATTTTTACTGCTGTTGCTTTGAACTAATCTGAAAAATGTTTTGTTTTGTTCAAATTTTTGTTTCTCAAGTGAAAATTCTAAAGCAACCAATGTTCTCATCCCAAGGCGTCATATACTGACGCTTTTGACAATCCGTATACATCCAACGCATATGGCACCCTTTACCGTCAATATGAGACGCAGATATATATGGGCCAGAAGGCGCCTCCTAGTGGTCTAACCCTAACCCTACCCCAGACCTAAACCTACCCATTACCAAAGCATGTTATATTGACACTAAAGGGTGCCATGAGCGGATGTATACACATTGGAAGATAATGCGTTGAAATATCGACTCATCGTGTTTGGATTGCTACTCTCCCATATTTCAATTTTAAAAAAAGTAGTTTACCCAAAAATAATTCTTTCATTATTTACTCAACCTACTATTTCAATAAATTCCCATCCTAGGGCGTCATCTAACTGATGCTTTTGAATCTTTGATGTTTTCTAAATCCGACACACATGGCAACCTGTAGCATCAGTTAGATGACGCGTTAGGTTTAGGTCTGGGGTAGGGTTAGACCACTAGGAGGCACGTCTCATATTGACGCTAAAGGTGCCATTTGCGTCAGATGTTGACGCGTGGTCAAAAGCGTCAGTTAGATGATGCCTTGGGATGAGAACGGGCTGACTATACCCTAACCTTTGGCGTCATAATGCAGGTTTTTAAGACAATTTATGTTACTGACGTTTAATCTACACAATAAGTATTGTATTTGATTTAAGAGTTGTGTTCTGGGTTGCATTATTTGATTTAAGAGTAAACAGGGACTTCAATTTCAAGCTGTTCCTCACATAAAACATCACATGGCTCCAGAAGACTTTTTTTTTAAGACAATGTCTTAAAAAAATGAAAGGGGACCAAAGCCTCTGAGCTGGGTTTACAGAGTGGCACTCCTGTAGCACTGACAGCACTTACTGAGAGAAAGAAGAATGTTACTTATCTGCAGAAACCTGTGCACAGGCAAAGCTAACAGGCTTACGAGATAGAGCACAGCTTCAGCTATGTAATTGCCTAATCCATTTCTCCTCAGGAAACTCTGGTCTAAAAAGTTCTGCTGAAGCACCAGGTAACATCATTGTGACCCATTTCTGCCTCCATCAGTTGCTGGTTTAGGTCTGGTGTTGGGATTCTGAATGGTGCTCCACCCAGTGCATCTGTTAGGAAGCATGCTCCACCTACACCAGGAGGTCCAGACTGTGGAGAAGACAGTTTGAGGTCATAGAGTAACAGGGGGTATGCTAACAAACGACCACCCTGGTGAAAATCCTCTAGTTAAGAGGGCGACATCACAAAAAAGAATGCTTCTTTTGCTGTACAACATAGGCGGGTCTTATCAAGAGGTCTTAACCACAAAAATAAGAAAGCATAGGTGTGATTCGATCAAGAAACTCATCAGCCATATATATCTTTTATTAGCCCCTTTGCCAGGATATATGTATGGTGGCTCGTTTTTATCAAAAGAACTGGGCAATATAATCCCATTAAAAAAAGACCTGGCACGAAATTATCAGGGTAAAACTATCTCAAAGGAGGTGATTTGTCAATGTAGAACTTGTACCTCAGAGGTGACCCTTGTCTCATTCTCATTGTTAATCCAATCAATAGACCTCCTAGTGGTGATACAACTGCTCTGAAATTACAAAAACTTTTTGGAAGGTGAAACTCCACGTGCATAGACTGTAAATGCCGGAGTGATGTTTAACCAGTGAATATTAACCTTCAAATAATAATAAGTAATGCTACTGTAAGAAAAATCTGGGCCAAGAACATGATCTAAAGTGTTCTGTCAGTAAGAGATGTTTTATCCTATGTAATTTGTGCTGAAGTAAATTTAATTAGCTTAAGTAGGGTATTCTTTTTTGACTCCTACAGAGGATATAAAATAGCACATGACAAGAAGTCACAATCAGAATTAGTTCCTGGCCTCTGCCATGTATTGCTTCAACAATAAATGTATTTAACAAGGCGGTTTTTCACCAGCCAGCACTGCAAATGACCCAATAAAACTCTGCCTATATTAGCAAATGACTAGATAACAGACAAAAAACACCCTAATAATCAAAACTAACAAAAGCAAAGCAATATGGTTATTGCATCAATACAATTACGTTAATTCACCCAGTAGAATATAATTTACTCATGGAAATGAAAATGCTATAATGCAGCCACAGCTTTCAAGCTTTAAACACACACAAGGAATGACCAGAATAGTCTTCAATTTCAACTTTTACGTTCCACAGAAGAAAGTAAGTGAAGTTTGGATTGACAGGGCGAGAAATTACAGATTTTTTTTTTATATTCTGGGTACGCTAAATCATTGAGGGCAAAGCTCTCTAATCCAAATACATAATTCATCTGTTACTTTAAAAACCTTCCATGAACACAATAATAGCAGAAACACAGCAACATTGCATGTCACCAGACTTGAGTATAAAAGAACCGTGACAGAGATCTGCCAAGCCACTGGCATTTATTCACTCTCAGTAAGTTCTCCTTCCTCATATTTATTCAGATAATGCCCCAGCTCAATGTTATTAATGCTCAATTTCACCCAATTATAAGGCTCCTCAGAACTGGAAGACGGCCAGTGGGGAAAATATGGAGAGAGGAGGTAAGAGTAAGAGACACAGCTCTGTTTGCCGCCACTTAATGTGTGAAGGACGTCATCTGAGAACCTCTGATTATTCCCCAACACTTGCAAACAGATGTCTGTGCAACTCCCTAACACAAATATGCTTTATACTGTTTATCTTCAAGTGATATCTGATTTAGACAAACTCAAGGAGCCAAGTAACATGTTAATCCCTCTACCGGGTCCTGGGTACTTCAAGCCCTACATCAAAACACACCAATACAAGTACATAATAGCACTTCTCAAGGCCAGTGTCTAAGGCCTGAGTGGCAGCCAATTCCCCTTATAATAATGAGAAAGCCTGCCTTTTTATAATGGACTCAAGATACCCCCCCCCCCCCATCCCAGTAAGTCATGCATCATAAACCTTGGCACTTCACATTGTGTATGATGCCAGAATTACATTGATTTTCCATGTTAGGGCAGTGTTCAAATATAGACCTTTGTGATATTTTTTTTTTTTTACTGCCAAACGTTTATCTAAACTTTCCAAGTAAGAGGGTAAAAAGGACGAGGAACCTCTAATGATCCCATTCTGCATCCAAGTCTATTTAGATAAATGTCATATGGCAAAAAGCGAGCTAAGAGCCTTTTTTAAAAAAAAAAAACATGCATTTTATCATTCCAGAATATTGAAACAATGCTCTGGAAAGGAGGGGACAAATCAATACACTCTCTTGGATGAATGGCCTGTGAGCGGACGAGGAAAAAGTCTGGAGCAGCGATACGGTGAGCTGAGTCTAAGAACCTGAGGCCTTGTAAACTGAACTAATTTGTCACACACACGCACACGCAAACACACTTGCTGGCCAGTTCGCTGCTCACCTTCACTGAGCCCACAATCTGCCAGCTGTGCGGAACCCCAGCCCAATTTTAATAAGCAAAATGACTAAACATAAAAACCAAAACATGCCAATAAATCCCACTTTTTCCTCCTCTTCTCTACCTCTTTATCTGTTTCTCTTTCCACCCCAAAATAAACAAGCAGTATACACTGATGTTCCAGATAGTAGTTTGTGTCTGAACCTGATAAGGTGCTTTGAGAGTGTGTTCTCCATTTAGGCTACAGGTGTATAGTCTTCTCTGTTCTTCTCTTTTCCCACCCCTCCTCTTTATCTCTGTCTCTGCTCACAGGCTGGTTGGATCAGATAAACTCAAATCTGGGTGGAACATGAAGAATGTGTGTCCAGTTCTGCAGAAAGACCTTATATAAAAGTATGCACCATTTGCCATCTGTTCTACTAGTTTCAAAAAGCAAATATTGTGATTTGTATTTACGATTAAAACTATATGATGTATTCAGACCAAGTTCAATCGGTCCCATTTATAATGCTGATTGCCACAAATGATTTTCCAAATGTCTCTTATTTTCTTAAAAAATTTCTTAATATGACAGCCAAATAATAAGCTTGTTTGAACAAAATAATTGATTGCTTTTATTCCATTTCAGCCTCCACATTTTTGGTTTAAATTCTCCAAATATTGGCCCCATTAACTATCATTGTGTCTCAAAGTCGCTCTTTTTGTGAGTTTGTGGTAATCAACATTTGTGCCACAAAGGCGGTTGAATGAGCTTTTTGTATTGAATCTGGAATATTCCTTTTAGGTTATTTGTTAATGATTTGTTAAAAGCTTGGGTTCTGCTGTGCTAGTCATGTATCCACACAGTGCACACAGCACCATTTGTACCAGACCTTTCTAACCTTGAGCTTGACAACATACCAATAAACGGAAAAAATACACCTACGTACTGGACATTACAAGTGTCCAACTTCCACTTACTGTAATCTCAGTTTGCTAATACTCCCTAGGCAAAAAGCAACTAGGCTAGGAACACACAGAAAAATGGATGGCGTTTCTGCTAAAGTATGTTAATTGCGTGAACCCCTTATAACACATAGTACTGCACCCTTCATTTGAAAAGATGTCACAAGATAAAGTCCTTAGATCAACTCTGAGACATTCATTCATCTTCATGCACTTTTGTTGACTGCACTTGTAAGTTATATCATTTTGACACCATTCATTATGGTGTCTTTACAAGAGATGACGACAGCTTGATTTTGTGGGTGTGTGTGTGTGTGTGTGTGTGAGAGAGAGAGAGAGAGAGAGAGAGAGAGAGAGAGAGAGAGAGAGAGAAAGAGAGAGAGAGAGAGAGAGAGAGAGAGAGAGGTCGCATGCTGCATTCACTGATGTGGGAAACATTGCTCAGTTCCAAAGCTTCACTCCAATGATCCCAGCGGTGGTATGTCAACAGCGTCAAAGAGCAGAAAATCGAGGGAAAGAGAGAACGGGAGAGGATTGTCCATTGATGTGTGGGGGATGTCTATAATCTCTTAAACGCTGCCAGGCTTTTATTGTTTCTTAACCTTATGAGTAAATATCAGTAGTCTTTTTATATTTCTACCGTAACCTTGACTGCTGTCAGGTCAGCACATCATAATTCTCTTAGTGGATGCAGCCTCGCATCAGAGTTGAAACCTAGGGCAAAGAGTATGCTTCACCTGTAATTTATCTCAAAAACACTCATGCACATAGTAAACCAGTCATTTTGTTCCATGTTGTATCCATGTTGTGACAAAATAAAAGTTCACATTACAAAACAAAATTTTGACCTTTTGAGAAACAACAGTTACATCGACATCAAGTCCAGTGCCTCCTTAAAGCATTTTTATTACACAATATATGTCTTCAGCAAAAAAACAACCAAATATAACAACTAATCATATAATCACAACTATTAGCAAAGCACCCCATGAGTAGCCTAAAGTATTTTTCTAATTCAAGGTCCTTAACAGAGCTCTTCAGCTCTATCTCCGTTTGAATGAGCTCATTGTACAGAGCCGCCCACTGCTCATGAGAATTGATGACATGCTGTTACTAACGCAATTACAAGTGTTAGGTGTTTTTGTTAGGTGGCTGTATTAAATTTCATCCAAAATAAGGGTTTAGATTCTATTAAAAATAACCTTGAAAGATCAAAGCTAAAGTCATATCACATTTGCGACCATGAAGTATGTAGTAGCAGTACTGACACCTGCATCTCTGGCTACATGGCGCTCAGTTTAAGATAAGCATACTCATACTGCCACCATGTGGTTATATTCCATATAATCAACCGTGATAGCCTACTTGCCATTCAATTACAAGTGCACTTTGCGAGGAAAACAACGAGTTAGCGTAAGCTGACAAGACACTAAAGATATAGAAAGTCTGTTGGTTTGTTCTGGCCTTTTCATGAGGTAAATTGGATGTGTGACTGACCTTATCAATGGACTCTGGCCCCAAACCTCCTAACTGTTAGCATTTACTGCTCAAAGGTTAATGGAAGATGCTGGAGCCAGACTGAAGGTTATGGATGGAGCTTTCAGCTCCCTGCCAGCTTAGACTTCAGACAACAAGCGTCCTGATGTCTCCAGCTCAAAGGAATTGCAAATTCACTTAAATTAGATTTAATGAGACTCCTGAGAGGATATTTATCTTCAGATTTGCAACAATACAGTGAATGCATGGACAAACTATAATAGCTTAGTGTATGCATGGCGTTTAGCATGTTAAGTAGCTTTTAGAGCAGATGGCAATCTGTCAAAAAAAAAAAAAAAAAAAAATAAAGCAAAAAGCTATAAGATAACAAAAACAATTAATAATTAATTTTATTTTAAACCTAGATTTACTTTCACATTTTAAA
>JAOTRB010000005.1:14802958-14813717 GCA_027497735.1 Cyprinella lepida
CCATCTCTGTTCGAAATCTGCAATTGCAGTCATTCGCGGAATTATCAACTTTACATGAGTTGTACTTCAACACCCTCAACATGGCACAGCGCGGATGCACACAATGTTTGAGGAGAGTGTGCTGTGCAGCTGTCAGTCACCGCGGCGGTGTGGATACTGGCATTCAGAATCATATTATTCTCGAAGGTTATTCTTTAGATTATTATATAAGATTTTTCTTTTTGGAATTATGACCAACATGAGAATTTTCACCGGAAAATGTCATCTGAACTAGTAAGAAACATCCACTTTTGTTCTGGTTCTGACATTGCAGTAAATCTACTGATTAAATCTAACAATCGCTTATAAGTTATCACCAGACCACGCAAAACCATACAAATTATACTTTGATTTCAAATATGTTAATTTCAAGTTTACAACGTGAGCAAGTATTGTGTGATTACATGTAATGTCCTTCCGACATCCTTGTTTTCGCATGGGTCCGTTGCAGTCTCTTTTTTTCCGTAGCCGATCCTTAGTTCGAACGTCTTTTGCATTTCACAGCGGGTGAATCTGGTGATTGTCGTTTTAACTTTTCTGGATCCCATCAAACTGATAAGTTTAATTATATCAAGTGCTATGAGAAAAGACTATAAATCTCCATATCCAATCCTCACATCACATGCAAAATAGCTTATACTAGCCGAGACTACTTCTTTATGTGTACAGATGTGACGTAATGACGCAAAAACTTGAATCTGAATCTAAATCAGTACCTCTGGAATTAAAAACATTATTACAAGCTTACCACTTTGAATCGAGCTAAGGCAAGCAAATACTGAACACTGGCTAGTTATATATTTTCTCAAATATGTATTTTGGATCATTTTTAACCCAAAAAAGCTATGGACTGCCGCTTTGAATTAAATTGCACCAGGTGAATTGTTGATGTTAACAAGCTACTTTTTTTATTATTATTTTTTTTATTCTAGTTTAATACTGTGGCTTGCCATCAAACTTTATATGAGGGAGGGAGAAAAACAAACTGAAATGAAATATTTCTCCAATTTATTTTGAATGCATAAAAGGGCACTAGATATAGTCCCCAAAACATTTATAGTTACAATGTGCTATTTTAAGTCTTGTGTTAATATATTATATTTCTTATTTTTTTATTAATTTCCATCCATTCTCCTAACCGTTTGTCCTAGGCTTTGGAGTTGACAGGATCTGGAGCCCAGTGTCTCGAGCTGAATGCAGGGAAATTCCCTGGATGGAAGGCCAGTAAATTAATATCTAACTTATTAATTGATTTAACGCTTCCATCCATAATGCCTTGCAAATTCTTTCTGCACTGCAATATTCTGTCATAGAGTCACAATGAACAAAATGTAATATCGCCATCTGCTGTCTAGTGTCACACCAACATCTGCCCTGAATCTTGATTAAAACATCGAAATACATGTATGCATGCATGTATGACTGCATTGCATTATTTGTTTTAAAAAATATATATTTTTAAACAAATGTACATGCAAATTCTTGTGCATATGAATGTATTTCTATATACAACTTTTTATATCCATATATATATACAATTATAAGTTCAAAATCTGTAAGACTCATAATTCATTTGTTGCCTGAATGACTCCCAGAACAGCATTGTTAAGTAAATCCTAGGTTTAATGCCATACGATACCAATCATCACTATGAAAAGACTATGGTATAAGTGTCTTATTCTCTCTAAACTGACAGTTGAACTTGTTCTCATTTGACAAATGTATGAAGGAAAAATATCTGGCTTAAAGGGATAAAAAGAAAAATTACCTCATGATTTGCTCACCCTCAAGCCATCCTAGCTGTATCTCACATTATTTAGTATCTGACTATTTTCTTTCAGACAAACATAATTGGAGTTAAAAATGTGTTAGGTTGTGCCCCACTCTCCACTACCGTTTAGTCCCATTTTTCTTTATAGAAAATCGAGGGCTTAGTGATTAATATTCTCAGGATAAAAGGTCAAATATATTTACTAGGAAAAAAAAAACATTTGTTTCATAATTAATTACTACTGACAGACTTTAACCATTAAGGTCCCTGTGACCCAAACCAATGAGGAATTGCAGCGGATCTCTACGGGACATAAGGGTTAAAGAAGTTGAGCAAATCAATCGACAAATGGGAACATACAAGGACAAGAGAATTGGTGTAAAGAAAATAGAAAATAAATGAGCAAATAAATGGGCAAATGTGAAAGTGTGAAAGATTTTTCAGCATTATTATTCAAGTCTTCAGTATCACATTACATGATCCTTTAGAAATCCTCCTAAAATGCTGATTTGCTGCTCAAGAAACAATTATTATTATTTTAAATGCATACATATTTCCACAAAAATATACAACTGTAGTGCTCAACATTATGTACTTTGTGCTTTTTGAAGTCTGCTGACTAGTCCAACTGAAATAAGAAATTATGTCATGCTACGTGAGACCTTATGACTAAGTAATTGAAATCACCAAGTATGACTAAGTAATCACACCAAGCTAAATTTCTTAGCTAACCACGCTAATTCATTTTAGCCTCATAGGCATGCACATACTACTATGAAATATACAATATACCCAATAATATTGCAACATTTAACTTGATGTCTTAAATTTCTAAGATTTCACTTACAGCTACAGTATATTCAAAACAATAGATATAATTCTAGAAGCGTTAAATGGTGCTTCCCCTTGGCTCAGCGGGGGGCACATGTTAAAATGAGACATGACTCAGCGTCTCAGGCAGTATGACATCCCCGCCCCCAACTAGACAGCTGCCACACTGCTGTGACCGAACCCTGCAATCCCAAAACCACATGCCCTTGTGCCCACTCTGCTCGTCATATTCCATCTTTATTAATTTATCATTCCAACACGTAAAGGCATTGCATGTCTGTTCTTTACGGAGCATGAATATTAACGTGATGGGATGGAAGGGGTAGGCTGACTAAACCTCTAAAGCATCATCCGTCCCTCCTTCTCTCTATCTCTCTCCTCAAAATTCCACGCCCTATCAGATACACAGACACCAGCAGACGCAGTCTGGGTAATATCAGCAGACACGCCGTCCTCCTCTCTTTCTACCAGCCAGTGGATACAGACATTTTGTGCCCTACGGTAAGTCCTTTATCCATCATAACAATAGCCATTCTCCTCTCTCTGCATGTGCTTGTGGGTTTAAGGCATGATTATTGCGACAACTAGAGATGGCAAATTCACATTGGCTATAGGTGCGGCAGCCAGAGTGAGGAGAGACGGAGGGATATAGGAAAATGAATGGCTATTTATCCTGTGAGGTAGACACTGCAGTCTAGCAGGTGAGAAAAAAAGGCTGCCTGCATGCTAAAATGGTGTAGTCATCCATAACGTGAATGAAGCAATGTAGAAAAGAACAAAGACTTAGACTTAATAAAGGAAATAGACATTCTGTGAAGTTAAAGAGGGACATGTGCTGGTAGAGACATATCAAGATGCATGGCTAGGTGTGCAGTTAGCATCTGAACATTATACACGCATGCTGGGACACACGTGTGCTACATGCTACCACCACATGTCTAGAGGATGGGGACATTTCTTCCCTCAGCATCAGGCTGACTTTGCCTAACAACAGTGAAATGTTGTGATTTAATGCATTTGGACTAAAATAACATATCAGTAATATTTATCTGTATTTAATCGAACACATTTAAAAGACTCATTTAAAGAATTTTCCTGTATGAAACGACAAAACAAGGTCAATGCTCTTGAAGTCACATCTGTCATCTCTACTGACAGCAAACATGTCTGACAAGCCAGACCTCACGGAAATCGCCAAGTTTGACAAAACCAAGCTGAAGAAGACTGAGACAAAAGAGAAGAACCCTTTGCCCACCAAAGAGAGTGAGTGTCTGTTACATTACAGCGTACGGTGTGTCCAGTCAGTTTGGGTGTGGTGTAGGTTTCTCTTCCCCCCATCTGCAGTGTTCTGTCTATCTTCTCTCTTTATAATTTTGTTTCTCTTCCATCCCTGTCTCCCCAGTTCCATCTCTATACACACTGCTCACCACACAGCCTCTTTTTCTAGCTTCATATGTCAGCAGATGCTGTCAGTTTAAAGTCTTCCATTAGCATTGCAGTGCAGACCTAAGCTTGCTTGCAGAAT
This sequence comes from Cyprinella lepida, assembly GCA_027497735.1. NCBI lineage: Eukaryota > Metazoa > Chordata > Actinopteri > Cypriniformes > Leuciscidae > Cyprinella > Cyprinella lepida. The sequence continues at coordinate 14,807,125 of JAOTRB010000005.1, forward strand.
TTCTCATGTGTATAAGCATCTTATTTGCAATAATGCCACGCTTCCTGACGCGACTGTCCTTCACACACTCTGTCATCTCTGTCTCTCTTGTGAGGCTTTACTGACGCAATATCCTGCCAAAGCATTAATAAACATTATTTACATTTAATCTTTCTCTGTTTTCAGCTATTGAACAGGAGAGGAAAGGAGATGCCACCCCATGACCCAAGAGACAACAAGAAGACAAGCACAAAACATGTTCTTCTGACATGGCAGATATTACAATTCATATTTCTGTTTAAAGGGTGCTATTGCCCCATGTGATGCATGGTTACCATGGCAATTGGAATCACTGGGGCCTATAAATGTGAGTGTGATGAAGGGGGGTGACGTGAGACAGGGTTTAAAATAGATATTTTAACAATTCAGTTTTATTTTTGTTTGTTTTTTTTAAGGGTTTCTTCATGAAATAAAGACAAAATGAAAGCTAAAACAAATAAAATCCCAAATGACTCATCTTCAAGAAATTATTTTTAATTTGGTGATTATTCAATGCCAATGTTAATTTTGGGTTTGCATGTTTTATAGGGACTTTAGACATAATGATTTTAATACTGTACAAACTGTACAGTAAAATGACTTTGACTACACTCACAGTACACATGTACACACAAATTATCATGACTCAAACTCAGACACACACACTCACAGATGCAGACACTCACATTTTTTTTGTCAAATATGTTATTATCTTTAACAATGTTTGACATTTGACAAGCACATGCACACAAACGACAAGTCTCGTGTAATCGGATAATAATAGCAATAATAATAATAATTATAACAGAAGATAATATCTCTAGTCTATCCTAATATTAATTATAAATACAATGTATATAAAATAAACACAATATAAAAAACAAATACAATAGATTGACCATCTCATATTGAGTGTAAACGATTTCAGATGATGAATAAGGGTCTAGCGAAACGATCGCTCGTTTTAAAAAAAAAAATAACAAAGTTTACATTTTATAAGCTCAAAAGGTCACTTTGCTCTGTTCTGTGATTTACGATCGTCACTCTCCTATTCGAAATCGTTCATCGAAAAAAAATAATCTGAAATCGTTTAAAGCCCTTTGAACAGTTTGCACTGAAACTGTCTTTTGGACCTTGAATGTTTGGTTCCCATTGAAGTGCATTATATAATGTTTTCATCAAAGACCTTAATTTCTTTTCGACTGAAGAAAGAATGACATCTTGGATGACATGGGGGTGAGTAAATTATCAGCAAAGTTTTTTTAAAAAGTAAACTACTTTAATTGAGGTTATAAAATATAAACACATGTTCAGTTTTCATAGAAGTCGAGCTGATTTTGGTGTACGGTCTTGAATGAAATAAAGAACATCAATTTTGTTTAGATTTACAGATATCTAGCCTACTTGATCAAAAACACATGAGATTCATAGCCTAGCAGATTTTAGCATCTGCATGAGGTAATCAGAGCTGCTAATACACTATAGAAGCTCTGCCCACTGTGTCGGGGTGTGCCAAGGGCACATCATCGCCATAGAGCATCACAGTCCCGCCCACAGCCGGAAGTAAAAATTCAATACAATTTCTCCATTGACATTTGCGATATAAGCCATAAAAACGTAACCATACAGACTTGGTAGACAGCTAGGGCTGTACTAAGCGATTGTATATGGTCATATAAACGCCAAAGTTCATGGGGCACTAACCTTGTTTTAAGATAAATGCCTTTTATTCGTGATGTATTGGATAAGTACTTCATTACCACAATCCGTCCCTGTCGGGACTGCAGCTCATTTGCATTTAAAGGGAGATACTTTAACATGCTATATAAAAATATATGTGGGATATTTTAAACTAAAACTTTACATACACACTCTGGGGACATCAGAGATGTATTTTAATATTTTAATTTTGTGAAAAGGGCATTATACCACCCCTTTAATATTTTTTTATTGATTTAATCGATTCGTTGTTGCTGCCCTATTTTCTGTATTTTTACAGTTCTGTAGAAAGGAATGTTAAACAAATGTATAAATCTGTATAAAAACTTTAAAAAAATATTGCAGAAATACCTTAAAATTGCGTAATTATACAGTTCAGCTCACTTGGCACGTCGCTCGTGGTTCGACTTATCGAGACTGTTTTCCAAAGATGGCTGGTGCCTGTAGTGTACTGTCTTCATAAAGTACCTTATTAAACGGTCTGTACCCTTACAAAGTTATCAGTGCTTCGGTTTGCATGTAGGGACCCTCATTACTGTGTTAGTGTGGGGCTATTTTGAGCCTTGTTAGTGGTATTAACCAGTGATTTCTTTTTATTTAATATGCCCCCATATACTAGCATTATATTGAAACAGTTTTTAGAGGTAAAACTTTTTACCTTATCACCTTATTAACTTTTTAACTTATTATCATGAAAACAAATCTCAGAGAACGGTACCAATGTTATTAGACCAAAGGTTAATTTTGCCTTCCTCCTTATAGTCTTCCTTAATCACAAAACAAGGCGAAACGCCGTAACACGGTCAGTGACTGACGAGCTAATGAACTGCACCTGAGCTTCTGTGAGCGACCAGTCAAAATGGATCATCTTTGCAGCAAGGTGAGCCATGTTCCCTCGTATCAGTCTGATATGGGGAGCAAACGCTGTGGCGATTCTCTTCTAGTCATTTTAATGATTAGGCCTATTTACTGATTATTAGTTAACTTCAATGCCCGTAGTTGTTAGCCGTGTGAATTAAAGCGTGAAAGTAAGCGATGTGTAATTCAGTTTGTTACTCCATAAAACCATTCTGAGATGTCTGCGACAGAGCGTTTATGGCACAATGTCTCCTTTTAGGTTAGGTCTGAGTGTATCAGATCATTGTTTAATACGGGTTTGTTTTGTAACAAGTAGGTGTGGGAATTTGGGTTTCAGGCACCGCGCAGACTTGATAATGCCGATGTCCAATTAGTGGGGATTATCCTCACTTGCGCGTCCCTCCATTGTCTTCCAGCCAGCAGCATTGGTTAAACCATTATACGACCATCAAATAAACGCTGTTTTGAAAAGGGATTTTTGAGTGGCTAACGATTTGATTCGAAGATGTCAATACGTGGTTTCAACAATTAATCTTCCACGAGCAATAGTATACTATAGGCTGTGTAAAAAAAAATCACATCTCCACATAGCGTATTAATTATCGCAAAAGTCATCGAAAGTAAAATGATGAAATATAATCGTTCTCATGATTATCCTTTTGTGTACATTGCTCAGCTGTTGATCCCCAAGTGGCAAATAATAACTTGGTGTGAATTAGCTTATCGGGTTTGAATTTGTCTTACACGACACATGATTGAATTGTGTAAACTCATCAGCACTGAATATTGTTAATATATGCTCTATCATTACAATGACTTGGCTCCCATAAGGAGAAAAAGTATTTAGTTACTTTAAGCATAGCCTAGCATAGGACTACATATAAAAAAGTGAATTGACAACTTAATTTAAATACCCATTTCGACACACAAATCGAATGAATAAATCAATTAATAAACACATACATAATTATTATTAGTTTTATTTTGCAGCCTTATGTTATGACATGTTGCGCTCTATACATGTCGATTCGGACTGTTTCCAGACATTTTTCACACCAGAGCTGTTCCCAGGGGATCAGCTGGTCTTCTATTAACACTAGAGTGTCAGAGGCGTAGACGTGTTACATGTTATTTGCATGGCCCTTAGCGAACGGAGCCGAATGATTTTATGACTCTTCCTATACAATGTAGAGCAGCCCCTTACATTTCAGTGTCATTTCCCGGTGAAAAACTTTCCCAAAACGTGACAAGTCAAGTCTCGGATAAAGAAACAAAGTCAAGCGAAATTAATTCAACGAAAAATTTTAAATGTTAAATATTTATGATTATATTGTATATGGCCTATATATATAGCATTATTTATAAACTAATAAACTCTTAATGTAAAAAGGAATATATAAGAGCCATTTTGATGCACACATGCATGTAGTGATAGGCCTATGTCCAACACGGAATCAACACCCAGCGTATTAATGAATACACATAACACCTTCAATAGACAAGTCTAATGAATATTAGCTAAACAGTTTGATGGCTTTGGACAGTTCAATTCAAAGTGTCTGATAAATACACAAATGGCACATTAAAGTTACAAAAATAACTGTGAGTAGCCTAAATAAATAAATTGTCCAGGAACAATCTGAAACCACCTGCATCGTGAACTACAGTTTAATAAAAGATAGGCTGCATGGCTTAGTGAAAAGTGTTGATGCTTTGAAGTGCAGTTAAGACCACACAATTGAGTGACGAGCTCGACGTCTTTTCACAGCGAATTGTCAAGAGATCCCTGTCACTCAAAGTTGGCGACAGGTATAAATGCCTTGCTCGTTTAATCACCGAGTCACTTGTTTTCTGTGTGTTCCTGTGTATCCATCTCAGTGTTTGTGCTTTGCATCTCAAGAAGAAGGCAGCATCGACTTTGCTCACGCAGCAATGAACCCTTGCCAGATTTTTGCGTCGTTGGTGATGTCTATGTGCTGTCATGTACTGTCGACAACAGCATGGTACAGACATTTCAGATATATTAACATACTTCATTTTTTTTGTCACTGTTATTTATAAATATGCTTTTTTCCTTCTCTTTTTCTAGGTCGGTGAATAACTTCCTGATGACAGGACCTAAGGTAATTTAGGTTTTTACGTCTGGCACTTATATTTCATTTTATACTTTGTGTATATTATATGCCCTAAAATGTCTTAAACTGTCTGAAAGTACAGTGTTTAATTAATTCTCATCTTTTAAATCCACCAGGCTTACCTCACATACACAAGCAGTGTGCAGGCAGGGGCTCAGAGTGGTATTGAAGAGTGCAAACATCAGTTCGCATGGGACAGGTGGAAGTGTCCGGAAAGCGCACTGCAGTTATCGACACATAACGGCCTGCGGAGTGGTAAGCGCCATTGACATATTTATATTGGATACATTCTGGTTTATTTATTTATTTCACTTAGAAATGTATGTTCCAAATTAACTTTCCTTTAATTGAATTTGACCTAACATGTTCTATATAAATATGTTTCAATATTTCTTTATTTTTAATAGCGACCAGAGAGACCGCTTTTGTTCACGCTATAAGTGCTGCTGGAGTTATGTACACTTTGACAAAGAACTGCAGCTTGGGGGACTTCGATAACTGTGGCTGTGACGAATCCAAAATAGGAAAAACTGGTAAGACATTTTCGTGTATTTTTTTTTTTAATAATGCGTAAGTAATAATTAAAATCCGACCAATAACATCAAACTTTCCTATTCTTTTCTCAAAGGTGGTCGTGGTTGGGTTTGGGGAGGCTGCAGTGATAATGTTGACTTTGGAGAAAGAATCGCCAAACAATTTGTGGACGCGCTTGAAAATGGTCACGACTCTCGCGCTGCAGTCAACCTGCACAACAACGAGGCTGGTCGACTCGTGAGTAGCATTGGATTTATTCTCTTATTATTCGTTCTCTTGTCAAAAGAAAAAAAATATATTTTTTTGCACTATGCGGGTTCATGTGGCTAATGTGAAACTACGTGTACATGTATTGCAGGCCGTCAGGGCAACACTCAAAAGGACATGCAAGTGTCATGGTGTGTCTGGAAGCTGCAGTATTCAGACATGTTGGATGCAGCTGGCTGACTTCAGAGATATCGGCACCTATCTGAAAATCAAGCATGGTCAAGCACAGAAGCTTGAGATGGACAAAATTCGGATGAGGGCAGGTAACAGCGCGGATAACCGTGGCGCAATCGCGGACACGTTCAGCATCGTTGCGCGCACAGAACTCATTTATATGGAAGATTCTCCAGACTACTGCGTGAAAAACCTCAGCCTGGGACTACATGGGACAGAAGGCAGGGAATGCCTACAAAGCGGGAAGAATCTTTCACAGTGGGAGAAGAGAAGCTGCAGGCGGCTCTGCCACGAATGTGGCCTGAAAGTAGAAGAGAGGAGGATAGAAACTGTGAGCAGCTGTAATTGTAAATTTCACTGGTGTTGCACAGTCAAATGCGAAACATGTACTCAGACTGTGACCAAATATTTTTGCACAAAAAGACACAGAAACCGTCGGCCGCACAACAATTCACGCAAAAGACAACGTAATAGGAGATGAAGTCATCCTCTTTTCAAATATATTAAGTTGTATATTTCCAATGTAAATATATTTTATATGAGATAAGATATGCTGCTTTTTCACTTACTGCAGCCTGTTTTATTCTGCACATTGCTATAAGGAAAAATGTCAAACACAAGGGCTTCCATGTTCCCACTGTCAATGGATTGGACACATAGCTTACTAAATTCTAATTTCACGTAGACCTATGTTCATTATTTGCACTTTTCGTTGTCGACATTAGATCACAGGTTTAGTTATTTATACAAATATGATCGTTTTGAATATCTGCACGTCTCTTTTATCTCTCTCACGTGATGTTTCACAAGGGGCTTGGAGTGTTGTTTTTATGGAACTTATTTAAGGCAATTATTTTTTTTAACTATCACTTTATTATTTTTAAACTA
>JAOTRB010000005.1:14813745-14830890 GCA_027497735.1 Cyprinella lepida
TAAATGGACTTATTTTGTCTTGGGAAACAAATTAAATATTTTAAACAAAATTACAGTCTCCGAGTGGTCGATTTCATTGCGCAGTTTGGTTCAAATGTTTATTGGTGAATAAACAGAGTAAAATCACTCCCAATCACTTGAATTATGCATCAGCCCCAACGACGCGACCCAGAGACAGAATGATCTGTCCTGTATTGATATCCTTTGAAGTTCATTGGAGGCGTTTCCTTGACCTGGCTGGTGACTCTGGACCAATAGCTTGAAAGGAACCCTAACAAAAGGTATTTTGCCCAGGCCCCCATTGAGATGAGTAGCCTATAAAATACACAACAGTAGGTTACATCACTTTTTCAATTCAGCACATCGCCTGCTTTATCAGTGTGGATCTAAGATAATGGCTTCCATTTTCCTCTGGGGGTTTTTATTGTTAATTTGCGACAAAACTCTCCCTGGGCACACATGGTGAGGACGCATTAGTGAATTATGATCAGTTAATAACATAACGGCTCTTGTTAACATGTTTTTTTTTCCCCTTCCACAGGGCAATGAACAATTTGCTGATGACTGGACCAAAGGTATAGCCTAATTTGTAGCATATTCTTAGCTTTGAATAGCCACTTAAAACGACCGCCTTAAAAAAAAGTTTGTTTGGTTTTTTTACGAAAAAAAAATGACCACGATATCGTAAACTTCAATATCTTTCCCATATTTTCTTCCTAGGCGTATCTTAGCTATGCAAGTAGTGTGCAGGTCGGTGCTCAGAGTGGGATACATGAATGCAAATATCAATTTGCTTGGGACAGGTGGAACTGCCCGGACAGCGCGCTACAACTTTCCACAGTTAAAGGCTTTAGAAGTGGTAAGATGTGCATACATATGAATTGTTTATCTCATTTTTTAAAACAAATTCTGACAAATAAATGACATTTTTATACTCTCAACTTTTGTAGCAACGAGAGAGACGTCATTTGTCCATGCAATAAGCGCAGCCGGGGTTATGTATACTTTAACCAGAAACTGCAGTCTCGGAGATTTGGACGACTGCGGATGTGACAGTTCGAGGAACGGCAAACTCGGTAAGAAAACAGTCATAAACAATCATACACAAATTCATAACCTAATAAACTAACTAATAAACTAATAAATGAACTCTATTTCAGGGGGTCGTGGCTGGCTTTGGGGAGGATGTACTGACAATGTAGATTTTGGAGAGAGAATTTCTAAACAATACGTGGATGCGCTTGAGACTGGACAAGACTCTCGAGCTGCAATCAATCTTCATAATAACGAAGCTGGACGTTTGGTAAATTGAGAAATCTTATATGACAAAGTTTTTATAATTTAGGCCAAGGCAGATTAAAAGCACCTGATACCTGAACAGGGACGAAAATATTCCTTAAAATAAACCAATAATGTCATACACTAGCCGATAGGGGCGCAAAAACAAATAACCTTCTGTGCATGACAATCCTCAAATAATGTGTCCATAACATTACCACAATACGTTAGCGGTTTGTCTTATGCAAATCAGTTTTAATTATGCGTCCTTGTGGATAGTTTTAAAGACACTTGCCTTACAAAAACAAAACTATTTTTTTTGTAATACTACTATTTGTGTTTCATATAGGTGATGATCCCTTGCTATATTTAGCTGTTGCCAGCCTATACTTCAAGAAAATATTTTTCTATTCAAGACTGCTTTGTTACTGAAACGTTTTTTTGATTCTTATTTAATTTTTAAAAACATTTCTATTTATATATAAAGAATATGCAACAAACTGTTAAGATTTGTAAAATAACAATAGGCCAATTTGTATTCTAGGCTGTAAGAGCGACCATGAAGAGGATCTGTAGGTGCCATGGCATGTCAGAAAGTTGCTCAATGCAAACGTGTTGGATGCAACTTTCTGATTTCCGTGAGATTGGCAATTACCTGAAAGTGAAACACGACCAAGCCCAGAAGCTTGAAATGGACAAGAGACGAATGCGCGCGGGCAACACCGCGGACAACCGCGTGGCCATGGCAGACGCTTTCGGCTCCATCGCTCGGACAGAGCTCATATATCTGGAGGATTCGCCGGATTATTGCGTCAAAAACCTGAGCCTCGGACTTTCTGGCACAGAGGGTCGGGAGTGCCTGCAGCATGGAGAAAGTCTCAGTCAGTGGGAAAGGCGAAGCTGCCGCAGACTGTGCCATGAGTGCGGTCTGCGGGTGGAGGAGAGGCGCACAGAGATAGTGAGCAGCTGCAACTGCAAGTTCCACTGGTGCTGCACTGTAAAGTGCGAGAACTGCTCTCAGGTCACTGTCAAACACTTTTGCGCCCGGAGACACGGAAGCCACGGTCACCAAAGACGCAGACCCCGAGGACCAAAATAAAACACCTCCTAAACTCCTTTCTTAGGAGAACACCTACCTGCACTTTATCGCCCTTAATATATTTTTTATTTCTGTACATACTCAATTAAGGTATTGTAATAAAACAAAGTAACTGAAATGTCTTATGGTTTCGTTCTTAATGTCCATGATGACCACCATTTCTGTGGCTATCTAACAAACAGGTATGTCCAAATGTGAAAATACAGTTTAAATGAATATAGCATAACCTGTACTGCAACTGACCTTATGAAATTGAAAATACGCAACATGATTTAGCGATCAGCTAAGAAATGCAGATAGTTTTGACGATCATGCTACACAACCGTACGAAAAACAATGTGTGCATTAAAGGCTTGAAATAAATGCTTAATTACAAAAAAAGACTAACAATAATGAAGTCGCGAGTTTTATCAATTTAATATGAACTTAGAATAGTCGCAGACAACTTCTCTTGACTTAAGGCTTCCCTCAGGAAGTGTCTAGTATTTCAAATTGTAATTAAATGACAACTTTTAGAAAAGTGATGATGGTAGAATCAATTATGATGGTTTCGCAGTTATTATATTGCATTAGGTCTGTCGAGAGCTTTATCCCAGACACGCGCTGTCAGAGAAAACCTTTGAAATGATGAGATATCAAATAGTGCCACAGTATATGACGTTTATTCAGTGAATACTCTTGAAGGGATTAACTTTGTCACACTTGGCACATCGCCCTATAGGCGCCTCCCTTGCCTAGACTTTTGCGCACTTTGATATGCGGACAGTTGGCCACGGACAGTATGCTGTCCTGGTGACAAAAATGTAGACAAAGCCCGTAGGAAACATGCCACGTACTGTTGGAAGGTGTTTGGCATGTTAATCCTGCCGCTGTGTTGGTGTAGGCTACATCACACCTAAGTCCACTGCGATGCGTAAATAAATGAAAAGAAGGGTCTAAATTCCATTATTAGTCACGTTAAGATGTTGAGAACACATTCAAATTGTAAAACCAGCCTTACTTCGTGTGTCAACAAAGTGATTTGTGATTACGTTTAACCCCATTTGATGTTATGGCCTAATCACGACATTTGTTTTACTTTATCAGCAGATTTCTCACTTATTCCTCGGTTTACTCAGTGGGACATGCCATAAATCTGCCAAACTGTCTGGCCCGATGAATGATGGGATACTGGCTCAAGTGGGGGTCTTGACTCAGAGGACAGGGGGTGGGAATCTCAGAATATAGTATGTCACAGTGAGTTAATTTGCCTCCCTTAGCTACTTCAATGTTGAAAGATACAAAATGATTTGATTTCAATTACATAAAAATTCAATTATATATACAAAATAAAAAAAAATCAATTATATGAAAAAACTTCAATTATATAAAAAGTATACTTAAAAAGTATACTTAAATTAAATGGCTCACTTTGCTTCAAATAAATGAATAAATACTCTCTGTATTTTTTCCCCACTAATTAACAGAAACATCCCATTCACCCACTACATTCTGGCTATTTGCCTTTCAGGATGCTATGTTCTTTCCCAGGCCACCCTGCTGAGCTCTGATGAATAAGGAACAAAGTGGCCATCCCCTCAAATACAGTACCATGTTGTTGTCATCTCAGCCATGACCCCCATTCCCATCCCCTCCTTATCTCTTATTTTACTGACCTTTCATATGGATAGAATCAGGTTGTAATCTCAGTGTATCCCTTTGGTTTACCCACTTCAAAACCCCAGCACTAGCGATCCCAGTCTGTTCCACGCCACAAAAGATCAATTTCCTTTTAGCTTAAGGATTCCACTTGCGCATGACAAAGGCCAGGAATGCAGAGTTGCACCAGAAGAACTGCCACACTCTCCATCAATCTAAGAACTGACTCCCTGACTTTTTTGTCATTCATCAAAGGTCTCTGGCACTTTATTGGTTTTCTTTTCCATGACAGGTCAATATCACTGATATCATTATTTGGTTAAAACCTAGTGCCTCCTACTGAGATCTTTTGGGTCTCAAGTATTTTTAAATATCCAATCAAGAATTCATTCATCACTAACGATTAAAAGGTTGACCATAAATGACCAATTAATTCCTAAAGCATACTGCAATGAAAGTTTTCTTGCAATGAAAGTTTTCTTCTGGTTTTTTTTTTGTTTGTTTTTTTTTTAAACTAGCCTTGGCTTGTCAGTAAGGGCAGTAATCGGTAATAAATTGTAATTGTGTTCACCATTTTGCAACAAAGATTTTCTAAACTATATTGAGGCCACATTCACACGAAACCAGAACTTTCCCTCCAATATTTTTTTCCTTCATTCTAAAAAATATATTAAATGTCTTAATTAGACAACAGTACATTAAAGAAACAAAATAAAAATACATTGCAAGTAAATAAGAAATAAACAAATAAAAGCAGCACATTAGCTTCTGCAGCATGAACACAAGCATGTAATCTGCACTTGTTGCTGTTACGTGACGTAGCGGTGTCTAGGGTCGACACATGGGGAGATGACATCATCGCTCCACAAAATATACGGATTGGGTGGCTTTGGCTGTACACGAGAAAACGCAAGGTTGTCATTTTCAGATATATCCATTCTGCGATCCGGTTTAAAAAAAAAATAGCAGTTTCAGGGAGTTTAAGGCTGCTAAAACACCGGATTTGTCTGGACGAAATGCTGTAACGAAACTATATTTTTACGTATAACTTAAATCTGAACACATCTCCGTGTGGACAAGGCCTAATTCATAAATTGAGTCGGATACATCAAAATTTAGCGCATAGTTTCATGGCAGGCATGTAGGCCTATTATGATAGCGGGGCAGAGCATATCAATTAAAGTATAAATCGTTTAGTTTAAATGCGCTCATTTGAACTATGTTTGTTTTTATTTTTGTCCTGCGAATAGACATGAGATTATTTTCCTCGCCTTAATTCCTCAACAAACAACATTCTGAGGCATTAAATATTACAATAAAGCAATTCTTAATAGCATTCGATGCAAGTGTCATGTGCTGTAAATCAAAATTAGAGCACCATCCTCTAGGGAAATAACACAGACAAGCTTGACCTCTGCCAAATTTGTGACTGTGTTCAGCGATTCGAATATAAAGCTTACAAAATGTTTAACACAAACTAGCGACAAGACCCAGAATCTGCCCTCTAGCTAAATTTACAGTCAGGAGCCGCTGGTTAAAACACAAGCTAGCAGGCCTTTGCAAAGAACCCTTCATTCTTGGAGTCCTGCGGTTGACTGATGAGTGCCTTCACATCTCACCTTGGTGTTAGATTGCATGCTGTTCTGTTCCCAAAAGGGATGCTTCCTGTTTCTGATTGGAAAATACAATGCTTACCAGGTGAATAGGCACCGGGGATGTGCTGATCTACAATGATCAAATGCATTAGCCTTTCTGGATCTTTTGTTGTCTGCATATTTATTTGCGGTCATGGCCTAGTTATTTGCTGTGCTAGAGCACGTGAGAACTTGATGTGACTGATTTACAATTAGTGGACTATTGTGATGCAACCACTTTGCCCAAAATTAAACATGCACAGTATAAATACAGTACGTTTTTGATGCATTTTAAATTAGAGGGAATCAAACGTGCAATGTAAAAATATATACAGTCATGCTCTGTAAACCTGTAAGCTTTGAATTTCACATCTTTGGTGATGAGGCACTTCCTCTATACAAAGTTACAGGAAACAGAGAGAGCCGAGAGCCAGCTATTCTGCGTCAACATTATTATCACACTCAGACCAACTAGCCACAAGCAAAACGGCGCCTTGCAATCTTCATCAAAGCTGTATACTTTAGCCATCATCAAAGCTAACTGTAGAACAGTCAGTTTTATACTAACTAAAAAACCGTATAAACTTTTTTTAAACTGGAAAAACAACCATTCCAATCATAATGAGTTTTGAGAGTCTACCGACCAAATCTGAAGTGATGTGCTGGAACTCTGGAAACTTGGCTGACTATCTCAAAAAAGTGAGTTCATCCAATTGTTCTTCTGACCTAAGAGCTAGATGCATTCAATTAAAGGGAAATATAGAAAGCAGTTCTTAACATAAAGTTTAGCATGTAACATGTAATGACAATGCTCTTTGGAAGGGTAATCTTTGTAGATCTATTTTGAGTCGCACTGTTGTTCTTCAGTTGCTGTGCCTCAAGTGTGGCTAATAGATTGCCACGCAATGTGGTTTTTCAAACATGTCTATTTGATGGTGTCATGTTTCTGATAAGCTCAGCTAATGTATAGCCTTGTCTTGCAATCTTTTTGTCAAATGCACCATTATGTCAAAAAGTATATTGTAAATTAAAAATGTATATTAAAGAAAAACTGATACAGTTTGTGTTTTTTAAAATTGATATATGATATGAGTTTAAGTGTGAAGCATGACTACAGAGCAGTTTTCAGTTATCACACATATTTTGTGTTTTCAGATGAAACTGCTGGGGTGTGACAGGGTGGTGAAGAAAAGCAATATTAATGGTGCAAGATTCTTGGTGAGTCTTTTTGTCTCTCTGTAACACATATACACTACAACTTAGACCTTACTTACAACTGAAATCTATACTGCATATAATCATCATTAAACAATATACAGTATTGTGCATAGGTTAGGCATGTTATTCTTCTTCTTCAAAAAAGTTTAAAGGCAGTTATTCATCTTTAATTTTATTGTGCCAGTAGGAAATACATTTACAGTTTCAATGTATTTTCAAAATGCATTTCCAAACATTCGATTTGCCTTTAATAATCCAGTGATTTTTGAATGCACAAGGAGTACTACAACAGACAGCATGGTCCACACAGACCATGAAACGGTGAGAGAATGGATCTCATCTCACCATCGCATCCATCTTGGATTACATGAAGAGAATAAATGACTCAGAATAAACTTCTCCAAGCAGCTTGGAAAAACCTACCTGCAAAGCTATCTTAAAAACTGTGCGCAGGTGTACAATTAATTCATAAATAAAATCAATTTATGACATTATTTTTCAAACATCCCGATAATGTATTTTTTAACAAGTGCCTAAAACCTTTCACAGTACTAAAGTTTTGCATATATTTTTCACAGTTTAACACAGATGTTACAAAGTGTACTTATGCATTTAGTCTCTCTCTTTTTTATGTCTCTTCATATAATCCCAGATGAACTTGATGAGATCAGATTTCTGTGTGGACCAAACCATCTATTGATGGACTCCTTGTGCATACAAAATCCTGTTCAGTTATTGCAGTTAATGGCATGAATACAGTAATGGGAAACATAAATGGATTCCCTAGTGGCACATAAGAAAAAGCACAATCTTCCTAAAACATATTTTGGTGGAAAATCCAACATGCCAAAGACTTTAGCACAGTACTTTAAGCCCTGAAATGCTTAGACATGTCAAATCAATATAGGAATAATAATTCTTGTTTTAATCTTGTTCTAGAACATGAATGATAAGGACATGAAGAAGTTCCCCGCAGCACAAATCCCGTAAGTTTAAGATCAACAACAGGAACAAAATCTCACCGAGATGGCAAACTGTATAAACAAAACATATTGGGTAATGATAAAAGGCTTGTGTCTACTGGCTCTGCTCTTAGCAGACACTTTTAACCAAAGTTTACAAAGTATAGCAAACCTTTTTTTAATCAGCTCATGCAATCCATTGAAAACCGAACATCGTGGCTTTCGTAGCACTATACTCCACTGTTCGAGCTACAGAAATGCTAATATAGATTATCACCACTGTCAAATGCAAGGCACCAAAAAGCCTGCAGACAGAGTTCTAAAAAAAAATCACCTAAATGTAAAAAGTGACTAACCATCATTTAGACAGTTTGCACTTTGCATAGCATATCTCTAATTTAAACTTGCCACCAAATATTGATGAAAAAACAATATATATATAGTCTGTTAAGGTGGTAATGATCATTGCTATTTCTTTACTTTTGTTTTACTATTTGGAAGATTTATCACAAAGATCTGCAAAGATATTAACCAGAATAACAAACAAAAGAAGAGTCTGTTTCATAGGTAAGTGACATGAGTACTTCATAATTACATTTTTTCTTTTTTGTAAAAAAAACCTTTTCTTCATGTTTGAGAGTTTGTCATTTTAAAATGTTGTCTTGACTAGATCAGATCATCGGATGCCTCCAAACCAAGGTAACTAACTCTTGTGTGACTACATAAACAACTGGGGTTATACTTAACCCATTACACACACAATCTAAAATGTTTCTATATTTTCTTTGGGGGAAAAATGCAGAACACAGTCCAGCAGGTTGGGATTCTGATGAATTTGTAAGTCGCTATGTTATACTTTTTAAAAGCCTTCTCGACCCCATTTATGGACATTATTATTAAATGCAAAAGGTGCATTTATTTTTGTCCAGGACCAAGAAGAAAGTGACAATGACTACGAGGAGCCAGATAATAATGTTTGTGAAGACAACTACATATGCGCAGAATCATGTGATATTGGGGAAGTTGACAATTATGATGATGATGACTATGAACCACCACCTAGTGAAATACCCTCTGAAGTACCGACTCACTTTCGTGTTCCAAAGCCTCTGGGTGATGGTGATTATTTAGGTAACTCACAATGCAAATAAATAAATAAATATCACTATGCACATTAACAAAAGAAACCATGTATCTGAGAATTCACTCTATATATTCTGTGGCTCTGTGTAGACAGTGGCCCACGTGGTTCTGCAAGACCACCCCAGAACAATAAGTCAACATCTCTTCCCAAAGGGCTTATTAATGTAAGTAAAAATCTTTAGACAATCTCAAACTCATCTTACTGTATATGTTGTAATGTCCTGCACAAGTAAAGCCTTTCTTTCCATTCAGATATCTAAGCCTCCATCACGACCGGATCCCTCTCCACACAGGCCTTTCGTTCCCCCTAATCAATGTGAGTGAGTTAAACTTCATATTCCTTTAATATGAAATCATGTCTGAATGTTCTGTAAATCATATCCACAGCCAAACCTGGTCCAGCTGTGCCAAGGGTAGACCGTAGTAAGAAACCTGGCTCATCTAATCAGTCAAAAAAAGATACTGGCAAACCCGGTACCATTCAGATTTTTTTTTTAAAACCTTCTTTATTGTATGCTAATCACATTTACCTTAACTTAAACATTTTAATGTAAATCCTTACAGCAAGAAACACCTTACCAATGCCACCTAAATCAGCAACATTTCCCACACAACGGTAAGTATCTTTATCAACAACTTGCATTCGTTAAGTCGGAAACCAGTAGCACATGCTTTTTTTTTTCAATCTTCAACACAGATTTGACATCCAACAAAGGGAAGAGATTCCTCCTCCACCTGTACAAGTAAATGTGACGATGGGGCAGGTTAGTGCAATCACTACCTATAATCATGACAGCAGGCATCTTACAGACACAAACAATCTGTAAACCTCACACATGCAGTTAGGCTTGACAACCACAAGATGGCACTGTTGTGGTTTGTTTGACAATGAAGCTAAAAGGAAATTCAACAGTCCAGTCTTGAGCATCACAGAAACTACAAAACAAATCCTACTGTAATAATGAGAGCGACCACATACTAGACCATGCTGTAAAGGCTGATTTTTTGTTATGCACTCAGGACATGGATCCAGAGTGGTATGTGGGGCAAATGACAAGAGCAGAGGCCGAAGTCTCACTCAGACACGTGAATAAAGTGAGTTCCACCACTCAAGTGTCCCTTCCTTCAAATAATCTGTATAAAATGTGGAGTAAATAAGCTTTTGTGAGAAAATTAAATTGGAATTATTTACACGTAAAAAACACCAGATATTTGCCGTGTATGACAAAAAAGGAAAAGATAGAGAAAATAAGTGTATGATGAAATGAAGACACAATGAAGATATTGAGTGATGGGCAAGTTCTTTTTTTTTTAGGATGGCACTTTCTTGGTGAGAGACAGCTCAAAGGGCTGTACAGAGCAGCCATACACACTCATGGTGCTGCACCAGCAAAAAGTGTACAACATCCAGATCCGCTTCCTTGGAAGCAGTGATGGCTATTCCCTAGGCACAGGCCTAAATGGCATTGAGGTAATGTATCTGTTGATTATGTCAGAAATAAAATATAAAATATTTTTTGTTTTTTTCTTTTTTTGTAGTATATTTGATACATCAGGCTTTTATGGCTCATATAGTATAATATACAGGCGAATGTGGAGCTCATAATCAACACAAATTTATTCAAAGGGCTAAAGTAAACAAAACATGCAATTTGGTGCAATTGCTGATATTTATCTGGCCAAAGCTTAAAGGTAAAGGGTTAGTTCACCCAAAAATTATGTCATCAATGACTCAAGTCGTTACAAGCCTGTAAAACCTCCGTTCATCTTCGGAACACAGTTTAAGATATTTTAGATTTAGTCCAAGAGTTTTCTGTCCCTTCATTTAAAATGTATGTATGGTATACTGTCCTTGTCCAGAAAGGAAATAAAGACATCATCAAAGTAGTCCATGTGACATCAGTGGGTTAGTTAGAATTTTTGGAAGCATCCGAAATAAATTTTGGTCCAAAAATAACAAAAACTACAACTTTATTCAGTATTGTATCGCTGCTGACATGTATCTGTCTGTGTATTCGGGTTCAAATTAATATCACTGGGCAAAAAAATGCCCAGCGATATTTATTTGAGTAAATATCGCTAATAAATATAAAACTAAATATTTTTAGTTTTCAAATAAAAACTTTATATTTATAATAAAAAGTTTCTAGTTAAAATCGGTGTTGTGTAAACGCCTTCTTAGATTTATACTAAGGGTAAATTTACACTATAATGATGTGCAAAAAATGTATGTTTTTTCTTTTTTCAGATTACAACGTTAGCAAAACGATCCCAGTTAACCCAAATCCAGGAAACGACTAAAACTTCTGTATTATGAATGCCAGGCCAGTAGTTGGCGATGTCACTTTGTAAAGAAAGACCACGCGCTTACACACATTAGCATTCAAACGTGCATGCCTATAGACTAAACACGATATACGCATGTGCATGCCCTCGCCGTTTTCAGATTCACATTTTTATAGTTTACATTAAGACGATAACGGTATCATTTTTAAAAACTTGCACATTGACACCTGCTTTCAAAAGTTTGCGTTTTCAGGCCACCAAAACGCCGTTGGGGTGTAAATGAACAGCCAAAACCACTTCTAGTTGAAAACAGTGTTGTGTAAATTAGGCCCTTTAAGGCCTAAAAAGTAAGCTGAAAAAGATACGACAGGTATAGAATATCAATCCGACGATAGAAGGCATGATGAAGTTTTGCAGATTAGATCATGCTGATCATTTAGAGGCCTTTGTGTATGAAATATACAGTAGGCTTTATAGGGTTAAATAAAATAAAAAAAACATTTAAATAAATGTGGGTTTTTATTTAAATTAAATAAAAACCCACAGCAACTGTAAAGAGTGAAGTGTGCGTTAAGATTATTCGCTGTGGTGATTGTTATTGGTTCAATGAGATTCAAAGTTCCCTCAATCAATCGACTAACACATGTGTCACAGAATTTTTCCAGTGTCATGGACATGGTCTCGCACCACTCAAAGACCCCACTGGTTTTGATAGACGGAATGGAGCGTGGAGCTGGACCTCAGCGGCAGTGCTGTCTCATGCACCCAGCAGGTTACTGACCCACAGAACAAATAATACCCAGTTAGCATCATAATTCTGACTGGGTTCCAGTGTCAAAAAGACTTAAATGGAATTCAGACACTTTGTCTAAATAGTGAGCATTTATAGGTGGTGGCATTCAACAGCAGGATATGCAAGCACTCATCTCTCCTTCAGAAAGTATATGATTCAATTAATAAATCATATTTAGTTTGATTCCATCAGACAGGACTGTCTTAACTTTCTAAAATTTTAAACACTTTTAATGTTAAAATCAAAAGCCATTTTTACACTCAATGTTAGCTAGTAGTGGCAACTTTACTTATCAACTCAATGTACATTTGTCTGTTTTAACTTAAATATTTCTAATGCTTTTAATGTTTTGTCTTAATATTGCCTGATTAAATTATGCTGTTTAAGTATATTATAATAAACTCCACCTTGCAAGTGTACTTCTTTGAGTAACATTTAGTCTTCCATCATCTGTGCACGGCTTAACCATGTTGGGGTTTCCACATCAGTCTGGAGGCACGCCATTTTTTCAGGGTGTGTGAAGCACACGGTCAGGTTACACTGCAGCAGCTGGGTCTTCACTGAAAACAAAGGGTGTAGTGGTTTAACATACAGCAAGAAGAACACAAGAAGAGACCCTCTTATTCCATTATGACTGAGTGAAACATAACCAGCACAAACAGGTTATGTTTACTGTAATCAAAGCATATAAATAGAAGCATTCTGTTATGTATTATGCAAAGGTTACTGTTAACGTTCATCCAAAAGAAATTTTTTTTTTACATAGTAATCAATCTAAATATGGATTTTTCAGGGCTTGATAATCCACAAAAAGAGCCGTCAACACAAATGCAGGTAACAAAAGATGCTCATATACGTATACAAAGATGCTAATGCTTGACTGGATATACTGGGCTCAGCAATAGATGCAGCCATTATGTTTTCATGCCAAACTTCATGGCTCTATGACATAATCAAATTAATTATTATTGGCAGCCCTGGAGGATTTGGGGGATGTTCTGGGTGCTGATATGTTTGTGTTAGCACTGACGGCGGGCACAGATTAATGTCTTAGCTCTGGCTCCTCGCTAACTGCCACTGGCAAGGATGGCACATTTTCTTAATTTTCTTTTCAAGTAATACCCATTTGAAAGCCACCAGAAGAATTTCTGCCAGCACTCTAGAAAGAGGAACTATTAAACATAGTACATTTCAGAATTGTCAAAACATGGGTGTATAATTACATTTCACAAGGTTAAATATTAAAGAAAGTAAGGCTGGGACTCTTGAGGTCCAACTGTCACCAAGTCACTGAATTATGCTGACAATAAAAAAAAAATTCAAACTTATTTACCTTCCAATCGGTCCATAAATTCTGACATTAAATCCAACTGCTTCAAGATATAATCTAGGCCAGCTGAGGCTCCGTGTTCACTGTTCTTGGTGGCATTTCCCTCAGACTCCATCTGTAAGTCCATTACATACAGAAGTAAGATAATGATATCATATAATCATTTATACAGTCACTATCTGTGTTAAAGGGATGACACAATAAAAAAAATAAATAAAAAAAATTAACTCAGATCCCTTCTTAGAAAAACAGTATTTTGGAACAAATTTTACAAACCTTTTGATTGTGAAGCTCAGAAAGGGGGTTGTAAAATGGTTTAGCAAATAGTTCCAAATGTGCAAACAAAATAAATCATTAAACTCATTTGGAAGAACACTGAAATCTGCATACAAACATAATGTAATGAGCTGAACATTCAGAAGTATTTAATGACATTAGATGAATCAGATTCACAATTATCATGTTTGCTTTGTTGATATGTTTATTAAATTTGTGCAAGGTATAATAACCATGTAAAATCACAAATACATATGGCAACATGAATAACTGGCTAATCTAGATTCTAAGCATTTAACAATATTAACAACATCAGGTCTTTTTCTAAACTAAAACTTGAATCTATTCTTGGGGGATATTATGTTCTTGAGCATCAGGATGACATTTTTTATCTTGCCCATCTGTGGGACCACAGATGACATCTTTGCACTTGAGAAACTCATTCTCCAGACTCTTGAGGGATTCAGCCAGATCTTGACTGGTGCGGAGTACAACCATATCATAGGCCATCCAAGACAAATTCACTGAGGACGAAGAAAATGATTGTTGACAAAGTAGGCCTACAACATTATCATTATACAGAATGCACTATTAGTTTGTTAGGCTAACGTTACCTGAAATATTTTCCATTTGTTCAGTCATCTTCTCCAAATGTTCGTTCAGTTGTAAATTCTCACGACCGAAATCCTCACATAACTGCACACTCGAAATATCTTCAGACATCTAAAAACCATCAAACTCCGTAACTCCAGCTGAATTGTTGTTAGGCTACTTAACCTCTCGTGTTAAACTAGTCTGATTTGGATCAATGATGGATTAAATATAAATAAGTTGTAAGCTAGGCCTGCATAAGTTTATCATTTCGTCTTTCGACACCAGTTTACGCCCGTCACTCAAATATAGACAAGGTTTCATCAAGCCAAAGTAAGAGTGCTTTAAATTACGTAAATAAATCAATATTTAGTGTAAGTAGATTACAGAATTCACAAAGTAAACGGATTACCTTGGCAATGTAGCGAACTACAGACAACATGTGATGTTTCTTGTTTTATTTGGGAGTTGGGACAGCAGCTTACAGATCAGCGTCGAGCTCGATCAATGCACGCGACACGCTGATTTAACGGCTCTCCCTCGCGTCAGTCGCGTGCACGCGCACATACATACCTTGTGTAATCAACTCGAATATATTTATATATATTTTTAATCTCCAGCCGTAGGTTAAAAACAACGATTCATCGATTAATTTATGACGTCCCGGCGTGGATAAACAAACAAGTAAATAAGACTTATTTACTTGTTCAAAGTAAGCAATAAGGTACTTAGGCTACGAGAGGCTGTGCTATATCTTAAGTGCAACCTGCAAGCTTTTGAAACTTTTTCATGAATAAATTAATTATAAAATTAAAATAATTAAAATAATAAAAACAATAAAAGAGCTTACTCAACAAAAAAAATCAATAAATACACTTTTTAAAGTTTATATATACTGGAATTTAGATGTATGTTTTAGGTTTTTGGTTGTAACAGAAAATTCCAGTGTATCAGGCAAAAGTCTTAATGCATTCAGGTGAAGAGGAGTGCAAGGGTGGGTGAGCTGTGTCAGGAAGAGCCTACACACGTGGAAGCTTCCAGCAAGGTGGGGCTGAGGAGGTGCTATATATGCATAAAACAGGTGCAACAAGTGACAATGTTGATACAGCAGAAGAAAGCACAATACCTTTGAGAGAGGACACAAGCAGAACAGCGCTAGAGCTCCTGAAAATATTGCTAGACCATACGGTAAAAAAAGAAGAACAGTCATCGGAGAGAGAGAGAAGAAAAAAACACCTAAAAGACTTTTTTTTAAAAATCCCAAGTGGAGCACCATCAGGATCACTGAGCAATGACATCCTATGAATCTCAAGGTCAGTCTCCGGCGAGATGTGGGCCTCAGTTCCCTAGCTTGGGACAGGAACCTCCAGAATTGAGTATGTACAGCGACAGCTACTATCCCCCTCCATCACTGCCGAGTCCACAGCGAGCGAACCCTACCTCTTATGAACTCGGAGACTATGCTGCCTCATCGCCTAACCCCTACTTGTGGTTCAACAGCCCAGGGATGAACAGCGCTCCTTATCTGGGAGGAACGCCTGGCCCTGCAGGCCCTTCTTTTGTTCCCCAGCACTATGGCATGCAAAGGCCCTATTTGGGACCTGGGGGACCAGGTGTTCCTGCTGGTGATCTGAGCTGGTTCTCCATGCCCTCTCAAGAGGATCTTATGAAGCTGGTCAGGCCACCTTATTCATACTCTGCTCTTATTGCGATGGCCATTCATGGTGCACCGGAACGCCGCCTCACTCTAAGTCAGATTTATCAGTATGTTGCAGATAACTTCCCTTTTTACAACAAGAGCAAAGCGGGATGGCAGAACTCTATTCGTCACAACCTCTCTCTGAACGACTGTTTCAAAAAGGTTCCACGAGATGAGGATGATCCAGGTGAGTTTTTGCGGCTCTTTGATTATAAAATCGAGTTAAAAACTCCTTAAAAAAACATTGCAAATGATTGAATTATTGTTTGTTACATAAATATAGTATATATATATATATATGTTTTGAACTTTTTCTTATAATATAAACATACACAATATTAGTAACTATAAAAACATTACAAAATATTGTTTATCATTTAGTTTATTATTTATAGAAATATTAAATATATATTTAAAATAATAATAATTAATAATACTAAAAATTAAGTATATATTTTTTAAATTGTATTTAATGTGAAATTTCCCTCTCATTTTAAAGGTAAGGGCAATTACTGGACCCTAGATCCAAACTGTGAAAAAATGTTTGACAATGGCAACTTCAGACGCAAGAGGAAGAGAAAGTCTGACTGTCTCCCAGAGAAGAGCAGCTCTGGAGGAAATCTGAGCTCGGAGTCAGGAGACAGTAATGGAAGGGGCAGCCCGAAAAATCAAGCTGTTGACATTTCCACTTCGCCTGAAAAGGTCCCTTCACCAACATCCACGGGTCCGTCGCCATGCTTGAGCAACTTCCTGACTGAGATGTCTGGGGTCACGGCTGGCTCTCTCGATATAGAAGGAGATCCCCTGAACCGTCCCTTTATGCTCAGTCTGCCAGTGGACGGAGTACAAAGAGCCTCACAAGCCACAGGCTTTAGCACCTACTCCCCCAGCTCAACGGTGTCTGAGTGGGCATCACCTCTGCCCCCACCGCCATCCATTTCCCCATCACCTTCCCACTCCACCTTAGGTTTCAACGGGCCTACTCTTAGTCAGTTTAATGGGCATTTCTACCCTGGTTTGAGCTCGACAGGTATTCTTTACCCCCGGGAGGGCACAGAGGTATAGGAGGGGAAGTGAGTGGCACCGAGAAGAGACAAACTGAATGATCAATTCATGCTATTGACTCTGGGGGGCCAAAAACCCCCCCAAAAAACACTGTTGTTTTCTTGAAACTACACTGCTATATGGCCTAACCGAA
>JAOTRB010000005.1:14853932-14864399 GCA_027497735.1 Cyprinella lepida
AGAAACTAATATTCACTGGATGGTCATATACCTTTTCACCGCTAGATGGGTGTAAAAATCACACAGTGTAGCTTTAACAAATTAACCAACGTACTATTTTATAGTATTTTTCTGTAAATATATATTTTTAAAAAAATGTACACTGTTTGAATCACCTGCAGTATTCTGGATCTGTTGCAGGTTTTTACCCGAAGCTAGTGCTCCACTTCGCTTTGCGCAGAAACGTGCTGTTCTTCATTCTGGAGACGTATGTGCCCTCAACATTGCTAGTGGTTCTCTCATGGGTGTCTTTCTGGATCAGTCAGTCCTCCGTACCAGCTCGAACCTGCATCGGCCAGTGATACCAAGAGTTTATTACTCGAGCAAACATGTGCTAGAAAACATTTCTAGGTCAAATAAACTAAATATTCTCTATCAAATCTGTTTATTTGACAGGGGTGACCACAGTTCTTACCATGACCACACTAATGATGGGTGCCAGGACCTCACTTCCTAATGCCAACTGCTTCATTAAGGCTATTGACGTCTATCTCGGCATCTGTTTCACCTTCATCTTTGGTGCTCTGCTGGAATATGCCTGCGCTCATTTCTGCACCATGCAGCACCAGACCATTGTAGATGTGCAAAGGGTGAGAAACCTGTGGATAGTGCTTAAATATGACTACTTGTTGTTGTTTTTTTACAACTAATTAATTACCTTTTAAAACTAACTTTTCATAGGAACTACTCAGAGAATTCGATGAGTCAAATGGTGCAACTCACTTGGTCAATTCAATGTCACCAAAAAAGATGCAGACGGTAGACTCCACTCAGCAGGAGACGCCGGAGCAATCTGTGGCATGTGAAGGGGATGAGGCAGTGGATAAGACACAAGAAAAGGGGTGCGGTTTATCCTCTGTAAAGCAAATGTCTCATCGAGCAGCATCCATGATGAGTGTGGAGAATCCTCACAACATCGACAGACACTCAAGGACACTGTTCCCTATGGCATTTCTCCTCGTCAATATCTTCTACTGGCTCTATTACCTTTTGTTCTAATGGACTAAAAACTCGACCTCCTATCTCTTTAAACAAAGTATTACTCAGATGACTGAAAAAGTGAAAAGACTGTTGACTACCCATCAACTCCAGGTTGATTAGTGCCATATAACACTGAGCTGGACTTTTACATGGTTCACTGTTGCATTGAAGGAAGTGTTTCTACGCAACAGTGAAAATTAAGATTACATGAACACACATAAATCACAATAGGGACATCTGCAATAGGACACAAAGAAGGACGCTGTTATACAGTAGTATCCATTTCTTAAAGGGGTCATATTATGCTTTTTTCCCACTTTTACAACTTTATTTGTGTGTAATGCTGCTGTTTGAGCATTACCGTAAAAAAGATCTGCAAGGTCACAAAACTCAAAGTCCACTCCGAAGGGAAATCTTTTATTTAACAGAATCCCCTCTAAAAGAACTACAACGAATGACTCGTTTGGACTACAGCGCGATTTTTCCGGATCTTATAAAGTCATAATGTTCTCATGTTACAGTTTATGGAAAACAGCTTTTTTTTTGTTTTTTTTTTTTTGTAAGATGGTTCACCGCTCCTTGGGTACATTTTGTGATTAGTTACTGTTTGTTTTATCTTAGTTTTCCGACAAATATCTTAATTAAATGGTGGATAGTATTGTATATATTAAGAAAAAAAAAAATCTCATAATAGAAAAACATATACCACTCTGAAATGCCTGTGAAACCCCTGCTTGCAAAGTATGTGCATGAAATTTGTTCTGCATGTTCGTTAACATTGTCAGGGTCTGAATCGGGCTCGAATTGGTTTGAATTTGAAGCCATCCTCAATATTTACACTAGAGGAGAACTTGCAGTTATGGAGGAGCGGGACATTTCCCGAACACGCACTAAGTGCTGTCAATCAGAACACACTTGGCCAGCTAACCAATCACAGCACATTTCGTATTTTGGAAGAAAGGGGCTCATCGAAATTGGCGTGTTCGAGCCAGATTGGGGAGAGAGGTGCTGTAATAATGTAAAATAGCCTATGTGAAAAATAATGAAGTTTTTGAACATTCAAGCATGAAAGTATATTCTAGTACACAGCACCCCAAAAACAAAAGACTTCATAAAAGGTCATAATAAGACCCCTTTAAGCAATTGATTTTACATTGCTAATTTATAAGGTTTCAATGCTTCACCTGTTTTTTTTTTTTCTCTTCTTCTTGCTTTGCAAATGTAATGTGTAGGGATGTTGTAAACTTCATACGCAATGAATGAGCATATTAAATGCCATAAGTAAAACCACTACTGGTCAATTTATGCATGTATGTACAATGGGGTCTGTAAGTTTGCAATATTCCATATTGTAAAACTGAAATTCAAATCTGGAAAAAAAGTTTTAATTAAAAAAAGTAAGAAATAAACTTTTTACGGTGAAATATATCAAATATATGTAAGATTCTGCAATATTTCTAGGGCACAATTCAAACTTACAATTCAAACAAACAATTTAACAAATATTGTATATAACCAAGCTATAGATTGTCAAATCTATAAACATTTCTCTCGTTTAGTGTTTTTTGAGTTAGCATAAATAGTAGCATAGCATACAGCTATCTGAAATGATTAGAGATAACGTTTTTTCGCCCTCTACGATGTTTCGATAAAAACTTTGATTACAGATATGATACAAGAATAATTATTTTTAAGAATTAATTATAACATGGCATGCTTGTAATTAAAAATATATAGTATGCCTTATTGCTTAATAACTACTAACAATGTTGCAAAACATACCTTGAAATGCAATGTCACTTAAACTCTATAAATAATAAGGATAAAAATAAAATATTATTACATGAATTAATTGATTGACTGTCCATTTATGACTGCATAGCTTTACTCAGTCAAGCCAATAGGTGGTACTGTCGCACTAAAGCAATAAACTAACACCATCGTCTGGTAAAAGAGGAAAATCCAACGGCCAATGAGGAAGCTGGTTGCCTTTTAAAACTCAGCCGGGAAACTCGGAACCAAAACAAACGACTTTCTTTGCTCGTGCACGAAGGATAAATACAGACAAACGGTAGGTACTCAACACCGTCTCGTGAGAGGTTGTGTTTAATTTCGACTGGTATGATTTAGATTTTAGAAAGACTAAAGGTTAGTTCATCTGGCGATAATATTGATAAAACCCGCTTGTCACTTTTACAACGTAAAACGAAATTCCCCAAGCTTAACTGTTTTGTTACAAATCACAAACGTCATTACTTCAACCGAACAAGTTGTTTTTGATTGTCTTGTTATTAAGTGAGTGTAGTTTGTATCTTGAAACTGCCGTGTTTCTTTAACTAACTTAGTCTCTGTCAACGCTGTGCAAAGCTAACTTACAGACATGGACACCATGAGGATTTACCTGGATCAGGAGAACGGCAGACTGACCACTCCATCCATCAAATCTCGCCCGAACAGACTGCACTCCGCTCCAGGTCAGTACCAATGCTCAGCACCAAAATTCATTTTGTACCAGAACCATAAATGGTTGTCAACACTTCACTCGTATAACGTTTTCAGATCAGTGCTTGAGAACACCACTGACAGGAAAGACGCGTCTCGGAGCTCCTCAATCCAACCGAAAAGCTTTGGGTGTCCTAAATAAGGTTGTTGCCACCCCAGCAGCCTCTCTTAAGGCTGAGGAGAAAACCAAACCTGCAGAGGCCAAGGTTGGTTCTTGAGATTACGATGGCTTCTTTCCTACATCGACAACCGTATAATAATTTGTATTGTAGGTTGATTAACGTTAAATGCGTGTTTCATCAGTGTAAGGTGCTTGCACAGCCTGCTGTTGAGGAGTTGCCAGATATTGAGAAGTGCTTCCCGTACAATCCAAGTGGTAAGCCTGTCTGCTGCTTTATGGCATTGGAACTGAATTCCCTTGGTGTCAGGCAGCTGTTGATGATTCTATCTTGTTAAATATGTAGAGTTTGAGACCTACAGTGTTCCAGATGAAGTCTACCTCAGTGGGTTCTCTCTGGCTGGTTTGGCTAAACCGGCGTGGCCGTCTGCTTCACCTGCTGTTGAGGAGCTTATTGTGGATCCGTGTTTGCCACTCTCACCTTTAAAGATACCCAATGGTAATGACTATAGTTTGACACAGTTTAAACTTTAAATGCAAAATGTTATGCCCAGTTAAGCTTAATTCTTTGTTCTCTCATGCAGGAGTGGAATATGCTGATGAAATGGAGGCCTTCCTACAGACGATAAATGAGTTGACTGTTGACTTGCCCCCTGAATGTGACTTTTAAACTTTTTTTTTGAATGTTGTATAGTTTTTACCCGTTATTGAACTTTTTTTTTAAAATAAAATTAATGTTCAAAGGGATCTGTTACTCTGACTCTGAAGTTTTTAATTTTTGAAATTGTCTAATATTGAGAGCTTTTTCTCTTGATCACCAATGTTCAGATCTCTGTAAAGGTGTACTTTTGTTCATTAAACATCTATTAATTGACAGTCCACTTGTGATATTTTTGTGAATCTTTTAAGGGAGTGTCCGTTTCTGCAATGGCTTTTATTGGCTTCCTGGATTTTTCTAAGTGGAACAGGTAAGATGGGTCTCTCTGTAGGCAAGGATGTGTTTACCTGGTGCCTGCTTACATCACAGGGCACCACAACAAAATCCAATAGCAAAATTCAACTGCAGTGGCCACTGTTCAACCTGAAGAGAAAGCAGCACTCAGACATTTTTACACCCATACATTGTAAAATTAAAACACTTTATACCAGAAAATAAAAAAGTCTTAAAGATCATTAACTAAAAGTTGTGAAAGAATCCTTGAGCGTTAGCACAATAGCATGCATATTTTTGTATTTATGAGTGGCTGTTCAATGCCCAGTTGTTAGAAACTAGGATAGTTTTCTTCTTTTGGCTGGCTTGTATAAAGTCTAGCAGTAAAACACACAGTTTTTGTTTCCAATTGATAATTATTTTTGGCAAGTCTATAACTGACATAGGAGGAAAGATACATTTTGTCTTTATTAAAAGCATATTCCCATGTCCAAAGACATTTAAAGTGCAAATGTTACTCACATTAAAAGATGATAAAGAAATGGGGGAGGGATACAAGCAAGAGTATCAGTTAGATATTATGAATCTAGATTTAAAAATTATGTTAAACAATATATGTACAATTTTCAAATATACACTGTTATTAGCACCACTTGGTTAAGAGCTGGAACTGGCTTTATGCACAGCTGTACTACTTCCTGAACTTAAGCCAGCTCTTTGTTTCCTGTCTGCCATTATTGGACAAATTGATTAATTCAGGTTTGCCTGATCTCAGTAGTCACGGCAACAATAATCAGACACGCCTGAATTAATCAAGTTTGGCCAATAATGGCAGAAAGGAAACAAGGAGCTGGCTTAAGTTCAGGAAGTAGTGCAGCTGTGCAGAAAGCCAATTTTGAATTACCCCCGAAATAATGGCAATGAAGTGAAGAAAAAAAAAAACTGTACAAATCACTTCTCATGCCTCTTTTAAATTAAAGATTTTTAAAGTGGATTGTCTCTCGCATGCATTTCCATCCTTTGCTTCTTTTATAACTTAACCACAACTCTTTCTTGCACTTTCAGCCGACAAACTTATTTCATCATACCCTCTCAATCCTTCAACACTGATGCCATTTTGTGCTTGTCACATGGAACTTCACAAGACAGATGACATCATTTGGCTGTAAAGTATTATAATAAAGCTGGTGCTTTGTCATCCTAACTCCACTGTAAAGTTCAAAAAGTGGCAGTCACCATAGAGTTGCATATACAGTAGTCTGTGTTGGTGCAAGTCCTCATATTAATCGTAAAGTCTTCCTGATAAGTGGTTTCTCTAAGTCCCCTTCTTAGATTCCCATTCCTGGTTAAAAACAAAGCATCATTGTTTAAGTTACTCACACATACGGGCCTATTCGGCACCATAATGATCTTAATAGCAGGACCCTAAAGTGATCGATGAAATTCATTAGAGACTGACTATTTAGAAATGTGATCCCTATTGATGCAGCAAGCTGTTGTGTTTGTATTTTCTGCCTTTCGATGCATTGCACTGGATAATGTTGTGACCACTGATGTGTTTACCTTGGCTTTCTGCATAACATTTCCCTTTGTGGATGCATAGATGGAGGGAGGGCGCTTACGCATTTCAGAGGCGCAGTTGACGGGCAGAAACGACTCAATATACTGAGTCTCCGTCCTTTGAGTCTTTGAGGAAAGAAGGAAACATTTAACATTAGACAATCCTTTTTGATTAAACTATTCATTCTAATTTTTGCTCCGTACCTTTTTTGTAGGTTTAGACTCTGTAGGCGTACTAGGCGCCTCCATTTCTCCACCAGCCAGAGATTTCTTCAGGTTCTCCTTCACCTGCGTGAGCCTGAGCTCTAGATCCACACGCTCACCCTCTTTCACCCGGCAGCTGTCCTCCAACTGGACGACACACTCCTCTAAAGCTAACCTCTGCTTATCTGCACAATAATAGATCATTACATTTACATACATGTTTCTGGCTGATCCATTTTGACCACATATACATAAGGACACTAGTTGAGTAAGAGGAAGCAAATCACTACAACTGTAGTGGTAGGGCTGCACAAAATGGGAATTCATTATTTATTCATCATCATATTTTTATTTTTGAAGAGCACAGATTGTGCTGTACTTGTGTGTAGGTGCTGCACAATTTGGTATATACAAAAACAAAAAAAGTGTGATTACACATCAACATGACTACAAAATAATAATTATTATTATTACTAATAATATTAAACAAAATCATAAATATCAGTATTATAACAATAATACTTTTTCACAGTAAAATAATATAAAAAAACAAAAATCATCTTTATTTTATTTTAAAATCTACAATTCTAATATTTATGGCTGTCTCAATTTATTTGCGATTTGATAGTCGCACAAAGCCATATCACAAATAGTTTTATTTTGATTAATCAACCCGATATAGCTTTATCATTAGAATAAATCAAAGGTTATGTTAATGGGGCTGGTACCCTCTCAGAGAATAGTTTATAACACTATGAATCATCTAATTATGTAAACATTGTAAAGAAAAGACAAAAGGACATGTTTCAGATGACTGAATAAAAAAAATGAAGTGAAACTGAAGCAGCAAGTATTAAAAACCTATTTTGCTAGTAAAAGTGGCCTTAAATTCACTTCATTTGAAACCAAACCAACTACTGTGGAATAAAATAGAGAGCAAAGATTTCTTTCTCACCCGTTGCACCTTTCATTTTCTCCTTTGCCTCTCGTTTCTTCTTCCGCAGTAAGACTAGTGCACTTCTGATACTGTCTATTTCTGTCTCCAGGTCTTCTTTTTCTTTCAAGAAGCGGCGTGCATCCTCCTGTGCCCGCGTTTTCCCATACCTCCCGTATTGATTTGCATCTGAAATGTCAAGTAAAGTTCAAAGATCAGACCCTAGAAGTCTGCGAGAAGGTGGCAAAGCTCTTAGCATTTCTTTGGTGAGAGAAATGAGTGTGAAAATGCAGAGCCGTAGATCAAACCAAAATGTCTTAAGCTCAGGTTACATTACACTGACTGCTTTTGATGTGACAGCGCGAGAACTTTTCAAAATGGCCAAAATAAGGTTAAGCAGTCAGCAAGCTGCTAATAAAAACTTAAAACCATCTATTCTTTATGTTAAAGAGAACGCTGGATCTAACAGCTGTGTTTGTTAGAAGCACAAACTGCACAGTGCAGAGTGTGACGGTACTCACTGGAGCCGTGGCGCTTTAGGGTGATTTGTGGACTGGGCTTTCCTGTGTCACTGCTGGAGAAAGAAGAACGACGCTTCGTTTGTGCTCCTCCCCTCAACCTCTCATGTCCCTGCTGCAGAAAAGAAGTGTACCGAGTCAGATATTGTCTATATAAACAACTACTGCATGCTGTTTCACATGGGTCAATCCACAAAACGAATGCCATGTCTGTTCCTCATATACCCAATGTGTAGCAAATGATTGACAATGAATAGCTTATGCTAATTCTGTTTTTATAAACATGCCAATAAAATCCACAAACTGTGGAAAAAAAGTTGAATAAATCGTATTATTTTGTCTT
Source organism: Cyprinella lepida (assembly GCA_027497735.1). Taxonomy (NCBI): domain Eukaryota; kingdom Metazoa; phylum Chordata; class Actinopteri; order Cypriniformes; family Leuciscidae; genus Cyprinella; species Cyprinella lepida. The sequence continues at coordinate 14,862,063 of JAOTRB010000005.1, forward strand.
TATGCAAATCCATCCATAAAAATAATCCATACGACTCCAGTTGGTTAATAAATACATGGCTTATTCTGGTACATTTACAGGGATGTTTTATTAATGACAATGTCCCTGTCAAACTAAATAAAAAAAATTAAAACAAACATTCTGAAGCGAAGCAATGGGTTTTTGGCCGTACGAGTCCTGGCGGAAGGATGAGCTCTGACCCAATGTATGGTGTAGGACTTAAGACTTATGACATAGGATGTATGATGTAGAATGTATAACATTGGTCTTATAGTATAGGATGTATGACGCAGGACTTGTGACGTATAGGAGTTATGATGTAGGATGTATGTCATAGGACCTTTGACGTAGTTATGACGTAGGAGTTATGACATAGAATGTATCCATAGGATGTATGACATAGGTATAGCATAAGCTTAGATGAGAACTGCTGAACCCTGAAGCGAAAAGGATAGAGCAAAACAATGGCGATTACGAATAAGTAAAAAAATGGTGATTACGAATAAGTAATTCGAAAAAATGGAGGAGGATTTCGATATAAGAAAAGAGCTACGTCCAACTTCGGATCAGAGGTCCCCCTTCTGCCGGAACTCGACTCTCTCGTGATCATGCGTATGGCCGTTACCAGAAGTCAGTATAGTTTCTTTAAAATATGGATTTTTTTTTTTTTTTACAAAAACCCATGCTTCACTTAAGAAGGAATAAATTAGCCCACTAGAGTCGTTTAGATTACTTTTATGATGGATGCATGATGGATGCTTTTTGAGCTTCAAAAACTAGGGCACTATACAATGAAATTACAAAGCTTGGAAGAGCCAGGATATTATTTAATATAACTCCAATTGTGTTCGGTTTAAAAAAAAAGAGTCATAAAAACCTAGGATGGCTTGAGGTTTGAGTAAATTATGGGATAATTTCTGTCTTTTTTTTCCATAATTTTACTGTTTGGCTTGAGATGCAGTATTACAATATTGCACAATGCAATATGACATTTTAAACAGAATGATACGAAAACAACTGAAGGAGTTTTTTTTTTGTTTGTTTTATTTTATTAGAATTGTTCTTGTTTTTTTGGTTTTTTTGCTTTTAAAAAATACAATTTAAAAAAAAATCTCCTGAATTAAGGAGATTTTAGAAAAAAAAAAATACTATTTTAGTATAGTGTGTGCTCTGATCACACAAGTTGAGGCACACACAGATGGAGAGAACTGATGTTTCTGTGCGGGTGTCCGAAGGTTCAGCACAGGTTTAACAAGCCACTCGGAGGCCAGAGGCCATGACGACTGAACCTGCTCTAACCCCTGACTTCTCACCTTTTTATTAAAGACTAGTCAGAACACATGGATATGAAGAAGACTTTTCTTCAAAGAAAAGGAAATTTTAAAATCAGATAATGACTCCACTCATGTTGTTTACACTTAATCTTTGTGTATGATGCAGGCACATGAGTGTTGGGAATTTCTTCAATATTTTCTTGTGTGCGACCACAAACCTCTATGGCTTCAAAAGGGACCTCATCATATGTTCGTGAATCTGTGGAGGTTGCCCATCTAAATAAACAGGAAAAGAAATAAGAACAATTAAGGTAGTCAAAACAACAAGATGACCCGATCTATAACTCCACCCCTCACCACATTAACCCTTAACTCACAGGAAAGAATGACGGGCAGCCGTGCGGATGTTGGCGATAGTTTCCACATCTACATAGTCATAATGTAGGGACTCGGGGTCGGCAGAGGAACCGGTTTCTGCCAACAGGACTCCCAGCCAGCGGCCCATGTCCTCCGAACAACTCGCCTAACACAACAAACACAAGCATGAACAAACATGAGCTGCAATCACAAAAAGAGCCACACACACACTGGAAGATTATAAAATAGACTGTATGGACAGCATTTAATCATCAGACATGATAAGACTTAAAGGGATAGTTCACCCAAAAATGAAAATTCTGTCAGTAATTACTCACCCTCATGTTGTTCCGACCCTATAAGACTTTCGGGAGGGAATACTTTTTGTGAGGCGCGTGTCACTACGTGATCTACGTGAGGCCCGCGGAGAGAGAAATTAATAGTTGAATAAAGTCGTTATTTTTGTTTGTTTTTTTGCGCACAAAAATTATTCTTGTCCCTTGATAAACTTAAGATTGAGCCATTGTAGTCATTCAGACTATTTTAACGATGTCTTTCATAACTTTTGGGCAGGCCAGTTTCGATCCCTTAAGAAGCTATATGGAGGAGTGATCCAGCTCTCAGATTTAATCAAAAATATCTTAATTTGTGTTCTGAAGATTAACAAAAGTCTTACAGGGTTGAAACAACATGAGGGTGAGTAAAT
>JAOTRB010000005.1:14909239-14919449 GCA_027497735.1 Cyprinella lepida
TTAAAAAAAAATGAGTAGGCACTGAAGCAAATATCTGTAGTGTATATGCACAATGAGATTTTTAATCTGCCTAAGACCTGCCAGCCAATCACATCACTCCTGACCTCACAGGTGAGTCTGAGATTTGGAAGCATATGGAAAACTCAAGCTAAGGCAAATACATTTAATGTAATTACAGGAGAATAAAGGCCATTCATTCAAATGTGGCATTTCAATTTCAGATTGATGGGTTTTTTAATCCGATGCTCTGTCTCTGTCTGGCTCATTCTCTCCAGTTTTCATTCACTACATATCTCTCTCTCTCTTTTTGCATGATAAAGTAATGCGTTGATGCCTGGATCTGCTGACTTTTAAATACATTTACCTCGAGGCGTGTTCGCTAGCCTGTAACACTCTTACACATTTCAGCGCTGAATGGGAAACAGAACAGACAAACTGTGTAGAAAGACCTGCGGCCCATTCTAATGTCCACCAGCCACTAGCACAAGAAGTCATATGAGCGATCACACAGGGAAATCTACTGAATGGGGCATTGAGATCAACATGAGCCTTGCTGACTCTTTGAGGAGTAACATCAGTTTCTTTATTAAGGTCTTGCCAATACAGCCATTATCTCCCACATGAATCTTGCATACAGCTCATGATGTTCTGGAAATGCAGATAAATATGACAGATTGTCACGTAATGTTCTAAAAGAGCTCTTTTATTAGATCTCATCTGTTCTGTCACAAGGATGAACTAGGACTAACCCAGAGGAAAGACAGATCTCAAATGAGATATTAGTAATCTCAATTGGTTTACCTAAACAAAAACACAATTAAATGAAGTACAATTAAAGAATTTTGTTCAAGTATCGTACTTGACTTTAAAAAAAAAACAACCTTTTAACCTTTTAAACCTTTTAATATACATTTACTGTAGTGTTTTAGATGAAGTCAATCAAAATGTCAGTCACAACAATTGGCAAATAAAAAGTAAAAGAAAAATCTCCTAAACTTACAATAATGTCTGTATTCTCTTACTGTACGGCATGCCAATGAATGCCAGATTTTCACTTTCTGTGTTGACTTGTCTGGGAGATCTTTCTCACCAATTAAAATCCCACAAGCATGCATACACAATGTCATTGCATAAGAAGTGCCATTATTTGGACACTTTCTATATACAATCACATTCCATCTTGATGTCATCTCATTTCATAAGGTCTATGTTTTAAATGTTGATTTTGTCTTTATTTAATATTAAAGATGTTTATTAAAATTTTGTTTCAACATTTTGGCAACTGTATTTTCATATGAAGTTCATAGAAAATGTTATACAATATTTAGTTTGACCACCTGTGGTTGACAATCAGCATTTTCTGAAAGTTAAGCAACTTTCACCGGCCATTTGTTCAATTAAAATAATTCCTTATATAGAAGAGTTTCAAGTTTCAAGCCCCGTTTTGGACCCTATTCATGGAAAGTGCCAGCTGTTGGCTTTTATAACCTCTCCTCACCTGTGAGATACATCTCCTCTCCTTCTGTAAACATCATCTGACACCGGGCACAGCGAGCACAAGTAGGGTGGTAGTGCTTCCCACCAGCCTGGACAGAGAAAGAAAGAGACAAAATGTCAGAGGATAGAGGATTTTAAAACAACACGTACAAGCACATAAAAGCTCCACCTAAGGAACCCATTATCGTGAGCGCTATAAACACATGCTCGTCTCAACAGTCTTTTAAATGCTTTTACTATTACTATAACACATTATGCAACAAAACACTCCTTTATTGCTGTTTTAATACTGTTCAAGACTCATTTAAGCTCCACAGACGTTTAATGACTCTCTTGCTCACCATACACACTTTTAAAGCTTACAGAGATCCTTTAGTGGCAAAAAATCAGTAATTGAGAGAACTGTTCCTCTGGGACATTTAAAACAAAGGAGTGTTTGTTGATGGAACTGAAGAGAAAGAACTATTTTTTATATACTTTTACAACGTTTCTTTAGAGTTAGTTAAAGGGGACAAAATAAGAATAAGATAATGCCCCCAAAGTCAAGTCAAGTTACCTTTATTTATATAGTTTTTTACAATACAGATTGTTTTAAAGCCTCATTACAGTGAAAACAGGAAATTTATGCAACAAAGTTTGTTTCAAATGTACATCAAATCTTATATGATTATATAGGCATAAGTTCCAGTCACTGAATCTGATTGGTCAAGCAGTGTTCAGTGTATGTAAAGTTTGCATTTACATTGTTCTGGCAGTAGGGCAACAAGTGAAAATCTCAGATTTATTCAAAACAATGTTTCATTCAGGAACAACACACATCATTGTCTATATGAACGAGTCACCTGATTAAACTGATAAAACTGATTAATTGGAAATTATTCAGAAATGAATAATGTGAGTGTCTATAATGAGTCACTGAATCAGCTTCACAATTTGTTCATTTGGGTTCACACTGATTCATTCAGCAACAAAACTTTCATTTAATAATTTAATCAATTTAATTTAATAATTCAATTTAATAATTCGCTGCATATCATGAAAATGAACAAATCTTTTTCCGAGTCAATTCGTTCATTTCGTTTGTTGAATGAGCCAAATGACTCGAAAAAAGATTTGCTCATTTTGATGAACGAGTTTGAGCAGGAGAGTCACGAACGCGCATCACAGAACAGAGCAAGGCAAGCATTTGAGCTTATAAAACTTAAACTTTGTTATGTATTCTTTAAATGAGCAACAGTTTCGCTTGGTAAGACCCTTATTCATCGTCTGGAATCGTTTAAAGCCCTTTGAACAGTTTGCAGTTTGCCAGTAAAGTTTGGTTACCAGTAAAGTGCATTATATGGAGAAAAATCCTAGAATGTTTTCATCAAAAACCTTAATTTCTTTTCGACTTAAGAAAGAATGACATGGATATCTTGGATGACATGGGGGTGAGTAAATTATCAGCAAAAGTTTTTTGTTTTTGTTTTTTCAAAAGTGAACTACTCCTTTAACTCAAATGATTTGTTCAAAAACATGCACATAATTCATCTAAAATGCAAGTAGTCTTAAGACTAGTATGACAATTGCTATTTATATAATAATATTGCAAATACACCAAATGTTGTCTCACTGGGAAGTCCAGAGAAAAAAAACGGGGTGTATTGAAGAGGACGCAGAGCAGGTGTCAAGAGAAGGCCAGTTTATGAGTTAGAGACATAGTGTATGCTGTCATTTCTCCAGGAATCAGCAAGCTGTCAGTTTCTAAGTTCTCTGAGGCATGTGATATCACTAGGTGTCTCCCAGGGGGAATGAGTGCAAATCAAACAGGCAGATAAAGATAAATCAGCCAGTGTCCAACTGGCTATAAATAACCTGACTTGAGCTCTCGCTGGAGCACGGAGCACTTTACACCAGCCACTCTGACTGGGATCAGAGCAAAGAGAGCGACAGGAATGAGTTAGCTTGTGTGAGTACACAATCTCACACAAATTTGTTTCAAAAGTGTGTGTATTAGCATTAAACTTCATCAGCTTTGGAACTCTCTGCTAGAAAATTATTTCCTTTCTTATTTGTATGTAAACTACCTCATCATGTTTCTCTTCCCCTGTGACTCATTACTCAAAGTCTCTATCTCCCACGCACTCTGTCTCCCTTTCCAACTCCATGACTCTACGAGCCAGTTCAGAAGTGTCACAGAAAATAGCAAATCAACAAAATGTAGGGTCCCAGGTGTACCTGCCAACAGAATCATCCTTGTTTATGAAGCATCAAAGGCCAGCAATATTAGTTTATTCCTCTGAAGGACGAGCCACCAGGGAGGTAAACTGGCTCTTCATTAGCTCCATCATTTATTCTCACAGTAACTATCTATCTGTCTGTCTGTCTGTCTGTCTGTTTATCTAATAAGCAGTGCTTGTTTATATAAAAAAAAAACTTGCTCAGAATTTACGAATTTGATTTCAACCATGTTGCCAAAGAGTCAATGAGGTTGCTAAGGTGTTGTGAGTGGTTGCTAGGGTGTTGGATTACACCATGTTAGGAGGGAGAACTGTATGTTTTGATCATAGCATCAAGTCCATAGCTCAAATGATAAGCTACTATATGGTAGTAGGCATATATAACTTTTAGGAAGAAGCTATAAATAACAGAAACAATAAGAGTGATGATTGCCTCACTTTTTTATTCTCTCAAAGCCTTCTCTACTCGTCTCTCCAAGGTGTATTCTTTGCCTTCTGTTAACCATAAATGTTGAAAGTGTTTTGAGAGAAAAAAATATGTATGTCTAAGGTAAGAGTGCTTCAAATGGTGGTTTTATTCCCTGTCTGTCTGGGCTTCTTTATCTATCTCCTCATATTTAGCCCTTGATCTTTTTATAACGAAGGCTTCTTGCAAGGCCCACTTGATGGATCACTTCATGTTCAGTTCGGGTATAATAAATGCAACCGCTGTCTATTCAGCAGAGTTCTGAGTCAAAAACAAACAAAGACGAGTTCCTCATCACAAAGAACCACTATATGTGTGTATAATGAGTCAATTGCTCAGGTCCAGTGTTTTCTACAGGATTTCCACAAAGGCATTAAGTGTGTGTGGACATGAATGAAACTTTCATGACATTTCTAATACATTTTTTTTTATGTTTTAGAGAGAGGTCTTTTATGCTAATCAAGGCTGCATAGACTGAAAAGTACAGTAGAAACAGTAATATTGTTAAATATTATTACAATTCAAAATAACCATTTTCTATTTTAATATATATTAAAAATATATTTATTTTTAATAAAGAAGCTAAATTTTCAGTTATATAATATACTGTATATACTGTAAATTTATATCAATTATATCTATATGCTGTAATTTTTTATCAATTTAATGTGTCCATGTTGAATAAAATGATTAACCCCAGACTTTTGAATGGCAGTGTAATGTTACGCAGTGTAATGTCGCAGAGTCTAGGTTGGGGGGTCTGTTGGAAACTGGTCTAATGGGTGGATGTAAGTAGACAGGATGTAGACTCACCTCCAGCACACGTCCACTGATGTATCTGTTGCATGTTTCACACTTTATCCCAAACTGGGCATGGTAGTCTGACTCACAGTAAGGAATACCGTCTCTGCATGCAAAATAAGACTCACATGAATGAACACATTCTTATACGGTAACCAAAAATAAAACACAGGAGTGTAGGTTTTACAAAACCAGAAAACTATTAACTTTTAGACTTTTTTATTAATGCTTTAAATCTTTCTTGAGCACCTCAAAATCAGAGAATTCACAAAATTTCCTAACAGGGGCAGCTGCTTATCAATAAATCAAGTATGTACAGTATACATCCGCAAAAGTTTGAGGTTGGTAAGATTTTTGAAAGAAGTCTCTTATGCTCACCAAGGCTGCATGTATTTGATTAAAAATACAGAAATACTTTCACAAGTGAAAATAACTGTTTTATATTTCAATATATTTTTAAAATGTAATTTATTTCAGGCCTATTTTGAAGGCCTAATATTGGAACTGAATGTGTAAATATTAGTGATTAAATATTTGTTAAATGAGCAAAGTTAATGTGGTTATAAAATGCTTTATGCAACACAATGTGTGTAATGTTTAGGTTGAAAGTAAGCCAACAGAAGCAGTGGTCACTCACTTGCTGATGTACTCCCCGGTCAGGACCAGGCCACAGGTCTGACACCTGAAGCAGCTGACGTGCCACTGTTTCTCTAACGCCAGCAGAGATTGACCCTGTTTGATCTCCTCCTTACAACCTGCACAGTCTAAAAAAAGTCATGACTCATGAGGAGGGATAGTGAGGTTATATAATGGACTTTAGGCTGACACGTCTTTCCTGTGTCCTGTCGGACTTGACGGGTTTATAAAAAGCATATGATTACATATCAACAATTGTTATAAAGATTAGGTTTAGTTTTTTAGTGTTTAGTGTTTAGTGTTTTTTAACCATACTGTATATACAAACATACTTTCTTAAGCTGTGTAGGCTGTGCAGGGCAGCATGATGTTTGCCTATAACAGGATCATTTGTTTTTATTTGGAGGATGTTCATCTATATTTAGAGTGTTTGCATCCTAACCCACAGCTTAGATTTCTTCAGTTTACATGTCTGATCAATCAGATCAATCTTTAGACATAGACAGGTATTACAGAATGCTTTCACGGTTCTATTGCAACCATTTCTTTCCTCCTTTTCCCTGTAGAAGCTGTGATTCAAGTTGAAGTGGAACAGATAACAGATCGTTATTTTTTTGAACTGAAAGACCTTTTATGAAGCACCTTGAAAAATAAATGAATAAGCTTTTGTTGTCATTTAAAGACATCAGTTTCTGATGTTTTCGTTACATGCAAGGTGACATGGCAAAAAAGGGACCAAGATTATTTAAAATGAATGTTACTACACAATTATGTTGACTTAATTGTGCTAAAATAAAAGTAATATGATTCCTATCTCTAAAAAAAAGCATTAACATTTCATCCAACTCATAAAATGTTCAGACTCCACATTTGTTCAACCAAAGAGTAAACATAGACACAAAGCTCAGACACTCTTCACCTCTGGCCTTGATAAAACATCACAGCGTTCTGCCTCTGTTTACCCAGTCAATACACACACTCTAATATGTTGAACAGGGGTCTGTCCTCTCCCCTCAGAGACATGCAGGCCAATACTCTAAATTTCACGCAGCCGCCATTTTGATTTCGAAAGCGAGGCTCCGGTGGGAAGAATCCCCAGAAGTACAGATAGACCACAAGGACTTGGAATACCAACCTGAAGCTGCTGCCGTAATTTCCACTATTGAATGTAATATCCAATATAGGATATGTATATAGTTGTTCCTGAATTATATATATATATACAAATAATTTTATTTATAAATGAATTTCACTGTATATAGTCTAAAGTATGAAAGGACTGTATGCACATTTTTAGAATAACTAATTTCTACATTAAACACAACAATACGCCATCGCATTCGCGACTCTCCTATGATTAAAGACGACACTTCCGGTTTTCTTTCCACCGGAGCCATTTCAAAACGGTGGCTGCATGAAATCAGTGTATAAAGCATTTTGGAGGGTTATAGCTCCTGGGCCTTTAGAAAAAATCTGCAGAAAACACTTTTTGGGTATATTTTGTCCCCATAATGTGGGGTTTCTCAGGCCACACACATACACACTCACACATGTGGACTACGTTATGCAAATGTTTAAACTGAGAGGAGAGACTTACGACTGGGCCCATGGATTTTGATTGGCTCATTGGAATTAACCAGCTTGAGGGAACATTGCTGACAGACACATTCTTTACCCCTGAACGTCACTCTGTCCCCGATTGGAAAAGGTTTCCTAGAGAGGGAAACAGACAGATAACATGTTATTAAGCATAGCACATAGCCTAAAAGTAATCCCGATAAATAAATAATTAAATTGTCAAATAAATCTGGAATGCTTACAATGAAGACTAAATTACATAGTAGAGAAATCTTACTGACCCCAAATTTGAAATGGAAGCATTCATGTCTATAATGTCTGTAATCAAAATCCTGTATGGTCATTGACATGTATAGTTATGGGAGCAAAACAAATAAGGATTTACAAATAATAAAGAGCAGAACAGAGGATTCAGCTGACATTAAACACCAAATAGAGTTAAAGAAGGCTTCATTACCCACAAGCATCAAGCATAGACCAGAGCCGGCCTGTAATGACGACCCAGCTCTCACTAATACTGTCTTCCCTTCAGACACACTCAATATACAAGCATCACTGAAACGAAGGGTCAAAATGACTGGTATCACATACTGTAATGACTTTAAATTTATGAGTAACGGGAAGGAAATCACATAAGGAAGGAAAAGGTGGGATCTCAAGTCATTTTAGTTTTTCTGGTGAGCAACATTACTTTGCTGATCCACCAGAGAATCCAGTATAATCCAACCTGGACCATCTGGAAATTCATTGTAGATTAAGATGGTATTTGGGCAATTCCTCCCTATTCTTCCACCATCTTTTACCAAAGGCGACTGCAAACCAAGAAGAAGGCCACGTTCCACTGTATACATAAGCTTAGATCCTGTTTATGGTGAATAGATTATGCTTTATGTTGATAAATGCATGTGTCTCTTTAGAGCACATGACCGCATGTCTCACGACAGCTCGCATAATCCATTGTGTCCACAGCACTACTTTATCTGCTTAGAAATCAGCATGACTGGAAGCTTCTACACTACGAGACAAATCCTATTACAGTAGACTTTTCCTCTACTAATGCAGCAATTATGAAACAATCCATTTACATTAAACCATGACCTTAGAGGAACACCAGCTCTGCCACTTCATAAGATTACAGAACAGGTCCTTTAAAACAGATTCTGTAGTATTTCTGCCACAATGCCACTGTCTATGGCATATTAATCCGTTTTAAATTTACTAAGAACACATGGAGTTTTTCTTTATTATTATTAAATTGGGATTAATGCAGATGTCAAGAGGATATAATTAAGCACTTTTGGTTTTCAGCTGGAAATGTAGCATTTGTGTACCTTAATCCTGCATGGTGCAGTGTCACATTTGTACATAAACACACAAACCAACACACTGTTCGCTGGGCTATGTGAAGTATGGCATGACAGACTCCTCCAGTATTGAGACCACACACAAAGATGTCTTTGAAATCGACGTGGAAGTGGGCAGACAACAAAAGCACTTACAAAGCCTGTGTCAGACACATGGGTGGAAAAATTCCTTTAGTTTCTCCAGTGTTTCAGTATAGCTGGAGGTAGGGCCGTCACGATATCAGATTTTTCACATCACAGTTATCGTGGCCAAAAAAAAAAAAACAAAAAAAAAAAACGGTAACGATATATCATGAAATCTAAAGAAACCTTGATAAAACAATGTTATCACTCAAATTAATCTTTAATTTGTCATTTATTTTTGTGTTTGTGTGTGTTTTGCTTTCTTTTTTTGGCCTGGCTTTTTCTGGCTTCTTTGAAACTGCCTAAGAAATAACCAGGGGAGTGTAAATACTGTCAAGTTCAACAGTATTATAAACAACCCAACTAATACCTTAACCTGTTAAGATGCATCCCCATTACCTTAAAATCGCATTAGAGTCAGTCGAGTGATTGAAATAACTTAATTGATGTGGCTCCTTATCACAGAATGAGGCAGAAATTATATTATTTTAGCATTCTGTACAGTGATAAAGGCTATGTTAACTAGCATTGCATTTTAAATGTATACTTCTGAAAATAACAAAGATGGCTTTTAAAACACAGACAACCCATACTGTTACAATAGTGTGTTAATTGACCTTATGCACAGCTGCACTACTTCCTGAACTTAAGCCAGCTCCTTGTTTCCTGTCTGCCATTATTGGCCGAACTTGATTAATTCAGATGTGTCTGATTATTGTTGTTGTGACTACTGAGGCACACCAGGATTAATCAATTTGTCCAATAATGACAGGAAACAAGGAGCTGGCTTAAGTTCAGGAAGTAGTGCAGCTGTACATAAAGCCAATTCTCTGGATTTCCTGGAACATCAAAAGTTTAATAATTCTATGGGTCTCACTTGTAGACTTTCTGCGTGAGTACGCCCTCTGGTGTCGAGTATGAATGAAACAAATTACATATGAGAGTTTAACGCTCCATAATGCTCACATCGCCCTTTTTTGGATAATAATACAACAAAAATATTCCTCTCTAAAGATATTTGAAGTAAACATTCATACATTTTTATCCGAATGAGCACACTAAATGCCTCAAGGGGTGTAAATATAACAAAACACAAAAAGGCGTCAGCAGTTGACAGGTTAATGTAACATTTCCAGTTACAGGACTAGCAAAATATTTGTGACTTACTCTCTGTATAGTGGCAAAATCTACAGAATGATGGATGTCGAGGAGGGTGAACAGGTTGATGGTGCTCCCTTTTGTGCTCACTGTTGACTGGGGTCTAACAAGTCATTTTCTCTAAATCCAAAGAACTCACATAATGGTGAGCTTACTTTATTTGGAGTGTGGGCATTTGGGGAGTCTTATCAAACTACATGATTTATGACAGATGGCAGGGTCACTTCACCCATTTGCATTAAGCTTTGTATCTTTAGAAACTCAGTCATATTTTTGATTGGTCATTTTTCCCCCTTATTTTCCCCTGAGATGGAAGAAATAAGGATTTAAGTGTTTAACTTCCTGCTTATCGTGACGTAAAAATCGTC
>JAOTRB010000005.1:14949449-14959792 GCA_027497735.1 Cyprinella lepida
TATATATTTTTTAAAGTCTTGATGCTGCATTTATTTGATCACTAATATTAAAAACAATAATATTGAGAAATATTACTGAAATTTAAAATACATATTTTTTTATTTTTAAAGTATTTTACATTTTTTTATGGCAAAGCTGAATTTTCAACTCCAGTCTTGATTTGCTGCTAAAAAAACATTTCTTATTATTGTCAATGTTTAAACCAGTTATACAGCTTAACAATTTATGAAAACTGGGATCCTGATGTTTATATATATATATATATATATGTGATTTACTGACCCCTAACTTTTGAAAAATACACTATATCTTTATAAGCCATTATTTAACATTATTTAAGTTTGCATTTTCAGGCCCCCAAACTGGAGTTGTCGTGATTTGTGTAAATGCTTGGCCAAAACGCATACAAAGTTTTTTGGGGGGTTTTAGTTGAAAACAGTGTAAACTGCCCCTTAGAGAATTCAAAAACCTGTTTGCAGTAAAGTATGGGCCTCTGGAGAACCTGACTAAATTTGATATATGAGCACTGCTACATTCAAGCCAACGCTGCTGTAGCGACAGGAGCTAAACTGACCCTGTCAGAAAAATTATCACTCAAACCAGCCAAACACAAGGTCAGACAGAATGAGGTCTGAGGGCCTCAAGGACTTGCTCCGGCCTTCGATCTGCTCTCAGGGTTACTAATGATTTGAGATTTCAACTAAGTTTAGAGAAATGTGTTGGGTCAGGGTCACTTGATGAACATCCCTAGTGTCACTCTATGAGTTATCTCCTTCATGATTCTACAGTAGATGATGCCTTAGATTATTTAATAGAGAGCAGCAAAAGCCTTTAGTCAGTTGCAATTTAGCATTGCTCATTGAGTAGAGACAGACAACACTGTACAGGAAACCAAATATTCTGGATTTTAAACTTGGCCCATTAACAGAGCTTGCCAAAATCACTTTGATAGGAACTGGGCTGACTGGACTGATAGAAACTGGAGACTGTAGAGAACATAAATAACACAGAAGAGCACAAAATCTATTTAAGAAAATGCCATCCTTAGCAGTTTATAAAATAAAAACAGCTAAAAACAATTCCCATGCACAGTATGCAAATATCTGTTTGTCAAAGCTAAGTTCTCTAACAAGAGTTTAGCTTACGCTATGGGAAAGATTCATCTTCTCGAGATATTGAAGCCAAAAATTATCCTAGCAAACCTCGCTAGCAAACCTCCCAGCAGCTAGCAAACCTCGAGCAGGCTGTCTAGTGTGCTCATTGGGTGCCCTGGGGTAACTGCAGCAGCCTACCAGTGAGCCCAACATGGTGTAACGGCCAATGAAGGGCACTCGCGCCCTCCACGCGTCAAAGCTATCTATGTAACAGAGCGCGAGACATCTTTGTAAAGATGTCTTACACTTCCTGCGTCTCGTGTAGAGCCTCTCTCAGCGTCGGAGACCGCCACGTTATCTGCACTCTCTGCCTGGACCAGGAACACGCTGCTCTTGCTGATGTTGACCCTGCGGGCTCCCCTCGAAGCAGTGACCACCGAAGCTGTCTCTCTGCCGTTTGTAGGACCGTAAAGGAAGAACTGCCGTTCTCAAAGGCCGCTGCGAAGCACTTGCTGGAGTCCCTCCCTCGAGCCTTGCCCACGCCTTCGACAAGTTTTTTTGTCAGGTCGACGTCCAGTCAGTGAGTGAGTGAGCAAGCGATAACTACCCTAGTAAGGACGAGTATGGTGGCGGCGACCCACAGGAGTGCACTCAGTGCTCCTCATAGCCCCAAGTTGGGAGAACCAGACTTGGTTCCCGGAGCTGACGTGCCTGTGACAGACAGCCCCGTGGCCAATTCCGGTGAGGCCAGATCTCCTCTCTCAGGCTTGTGGCTCAATCTGGCATCCCCATCCAGAGCAGTGGTCTCTGCATGTATGGTTGATCAATAGATACCGGTTGCCCTGCCAGACGCAGTAATGAACACAATTACGCAGTCTAGAGCTCCTTCTACCATTTAACAGTCTGATATGAGCGGGTCCCAGGTCTCACGTAGTCTCCCTGTCCACTTAAAGCCCCCCTTTTGTTGTCCTCTGACAAAAAAAAAACAAAAAAAACATTCTTCCAACAGCGGACGTGGATTTAATCAGATAACTCTCCCATCAGCTGCGAACTGACAGTCAGCTGATCTAGCCCGCCACAACATAAGCACAGTCACGACACGTGGTACAAATGACAGATACAATGGAGCACTGCATAGTTCATCATAATGGAGATAGAACTTGATTCTTCTATCATGCCAATAGTTACAATATTATACATGAAGAAAAATGTATGTGGTGATGCCACAACCAGAAGGTTCTACGCGTCTAAATGGTCTGTGTTCTCCAAATGGTGCGCTGACAAAAACCTGGGGTTTCACGGTTGTTTAGTTAACTTCAAGAACTGCTCCATGAGGGAAGGTCTCCTTCCACGCTCAAAGTATATCTGGCAGCCGTTGCAGCGTTCTCAGAATCGATGCACGGCCAAAGACACAAAGACACCTACATCTTGGATGCCCTTGAGGTAAGCTAAAACATACCAAAAATTCATTTCAAAGTGAACTATCCCTTTAAATTATATGTCAGTTGTGTCCAGGCATTCGTGCACAGGCTAGGACTTACCTTTTTCAGTTGAGTTGTACTGTATCAGGTTATGCGCTATATGCTTATACATTGACCGGTGTCGCGGCTCTGTATTCCCTGTGAGTGCTTATGTACATGTGCTTATTCCGGCTTCTCTGGGACACATGAAGTGGATGCTGGTGTTAAGAGAACCTCTCGTAAGTGAATGAATCGGTTACCTAACGTAACCTTGGTTCTCTCTAGATGACAGAACGAGTATTGCGTAACCAAGGTTACGTTAGGTAACCAATTTGTTTCTAATTAAGTAGCAGTTTCTTTTCCATTTTTATCCCAACACAGAACGTTCCCCTAACATTCCCCAATGGTCCCGTGAGGTTATTTTTTTGGGAACCAAACAAGAACGTTATAGGAACGTTCCATGTAGGTTATTTTTAGGTTCCATTTATATAATGTTAGGAGAATGTTCTGGGAACGTTCCCTTAACCTTAAGGGAAAGTTCTAGGAACGTTCTGGGAACCAAAAACTAACGTTCCCAGAACCTAAATTTGTTTGCTGGGTATAATAGCAATGCAACCCAGTCAGCACATCCAGACACTATAGGTAGTACTCTTTCCCTGTTTAAAAAACAAAACAAAAAAAAAACAACACTTTCTATAATATGTCTTGCAGATGTTGTACTGGACTGACAGTGAAATTCCACTCTGTCTGTGTCCATCAACTGGCTTTCATATCAACATGGTCCTATAGAAAGAGCTCCATCAAACATATTGGCCTGTATATGTAAAGGGAAATTCTTGGAGAATGAAATCTCTAGAAAGGATGTGTAAGAAAAAAATTCCCCCTTGACAACTGTTAATATGATGGTGTTTCTCGTTTGTTCCCACTAGTGCTGCTAAATCATAACGTTGGGCTACACAGGAATGACAAATGGGTGCTGAAGCTGAGCCGGACTGCACACCAGATGGAATGAGAGTGTGTTTACGGTGCCATAGTGAGTCTATGTCAGAGTAGCATCAAGACAGATGCATAGTGCATAAAATTTTATCAGGGGAGCCTCCATCATAACTGGGCAATTTTTAAGTTCGTAGCCTCCACTTTACAAAATACTTTTTAAAAAGAACCCTTTTTAAAATAAAGACTTTTCCCCATTTTAATAACCTTTTATGTGAAAAGGTTATTCATGGAACACTATATTCCAATTAAAAGCCTTTATATTGAAGAGTGTACTACGGGCTACCAAGTCAATCCTGCATATAATTTATGTGATTAATAGAGGGCTTTGTCATAATGACAGCATTAATCCAATGCTTTCTTTTATAAGCACATAACACATAAACATATTCTACATGTTAATATTATGACAGTTAAATAAATTGCTTTTGTTTGTTCCTAATATTGATTCACGCTCATTTTATTATCAACAGAAAGAAGTTCATTATTTGTTTTTTGTTTTTAAGATGGCTGTAAAGGCTAAAAAGGGTGCTGTAGTTACAGATAACTGTTGGTGTTTATGAGGTCTGAACACTGAAGGGCGAGCCGGGTTCCACTTCATTGCTCTCCACAGGGCAGGCATGACAGGACAGTGGTGACAGAGGCACTTCTGTAAAAGAGTGTGCTAGCATGTGATTGATGTGAGGGATGCTGAGTCACGGATGCTGACACAGGAGGAACCTTAGGCTGGACTCACAGTCACATTCATTGGCAGATTGTTACATCACTTAAATAATATTCATGAGCCAGGATTTGATGTACCCCCACTCTCCTTTTCTAATCCTTCCCTACACCCTTCCTAATAAACAATCACTATCTATCATCTTTAAGGCACAGAAATCTATAATATTCCCTCTACTGAAGGCAGGAGAATCAAACAGGAGAACAAAGAGAAATAAAGACAGAAAGCACAGGGAATGGAGAACAGATTGAGGGAGCATTCCGCTACTCACTTGTCTGTCCGTTTTCTCAGCGGTGCAGAAAATAGAGGGCAGTTGATAATGGCAGTTGACCATAAGAAACGTAGGGAGCAGCAAATGAAGAGAGACCAAGTGACCTCTGTGTAATTGCTCGGCATTTTCACTGACTTAAGGCTATCATGCCCAATGTAGTGTTCAGCACGCTATTGTGCATGGTTACTGCTCCATTCAAATGCCATGTGTCTGCATGAGTGGCTAAATCAGGTAAGGTTGAGACTTGGTGTCAGTAGGGACTTTCTACAAAAAAAAAGAGCATGTCTATATGCAAAGTTAATGTTCGATTATGTCATGAGCTTTACATGTTCTAAAAAAAACACTCTAGGTCTCTTGGACCAGGCATGTCGGTTCATTTATCGGTAGCTCTCCAGCTAACCCTTTTTTGCCATGGGACACAGCTCGGCCACTGCACTCATTCCCTTGCCATCTGTCTGCATTTTAAAACACTCGCTCCCCATACGGGAACACGCTGGTAGCAGCCCCATCCCCAGCTGACAAGCAAAATGCTTTGAAAGAATGAATAAGGCAAGCTCAATTAGCTGATGTGACATTGTTTTATCAGAGTGAGCTGGTGCTGTGAGCTGCGTGTCCTGAACTAAGGGGTGGATTAGTTCAGAGAGTGGGACACATGTGGAAAAGCTCGCCTGTCCGCTCATCAGCTGAGAATGCAATTTAACAGCTTGCTGCAAGAATGCAAACCATTTCTAATCGCAGAACAGCAAGGTATTTGCCAAGTACGCACAAACAAACAGGAACACAGCTCTGTTTTTACAGTTCTGTTGAACTTTTCTCATGAAAGGATCATTATTTATGAGGTGTAGCGGTCATGCTCTTGCAGCATCAGCTGACTCACTGAAGCACAAGCCTCAAAGGAGAGCTGGTCACCAACATGATATTGCACTGGCCACTTTTCTGTTTTTATTCTCTGTTGGTGTGTGTCTTTTCATCTAACAGATTTATACAACATGTAATCAGAAATAATGGTTTCATTAATGCTTTTATGATTGGATGAAAGCTAAATGGATGCAACCAAGCATATCTAAGTGGCACCAAACTGGACCCCCTGGTCACCAGAGTATGTCTAAGTTTTCATAACATCCTTTCACAAGACATTTGATCTCCAAATTGGCATTTTGTGTCAGAATAAGCTTTTTCAGTTCAGTTCAGCTCGTGCAAAACGGTCAGACATCTAGTTGAAATATCAACTTCTGGACAATTTATTTGATGACAAAAGTCAGTTTTGAAGGAATAACAGTCCTACTCATCAATCCTGAGCACAAGACTTGTTTTTAACTCTGAATAATAATAAACAATATTATTATCATTATTATTGTTATTGATAAAATAGCATTATAAGAAAAAAATAAATAATTATTACTAATAGCCTATTTTTATTTTAGGCTATTTATTAAAATTATTATAATTATTTCAAATACAATGATTTGCTGAGAATGTCTTTGGGACATGCCAGGAGCAAGAGGTCAAACGCTTGAATAAGACACCGGAATAAGGCAAACTGCTCCAATTTTACAAGGTCAAGATAAAGTTTCTTTATTTTACCTTAAATTTAAATTTCTATCTACTTCGGTTATTTTTGCATTAGTGTATCATTCATCTTTGCAATTAGACCAAGGTAACAATGGCAAGAATTTACTCACCACTCGTGCTCATGATGCTGAAACAATAATCCAAGAGTAAAATTTAATATCCAGACAACAGCAGTCGCCTATTGTTCAGCCGATAAAATCCAGTTATTGAGCCTCAGCTTATAGTCAGAGTCGAACCGTTAGAGTGGGATAAAAACTCGAGGAATAATTAATACAAATTGTAAAGCTCCCAATGGGGTGCAGTGATCGATTGGTTAATAATTGGAACGGTGGGTTTAAAGTACTGCACCCCGTGAGTAGGCTACAGGGCGGACGACCGACCTGAAATAAAGCGGAATGTTGCCTAGTCACATTCCATGATCTGCTGCCGTTTCTCGAATATAGCCTGAGATAGTGCTGAGCAGTGTAGCGTACAGTGGACGAGGCGCTGTCACTGTACTCTCGCGCTCGCATCTATGGAAGCGCACGCCGGGGTGACGTCAGGCAAGCGAGAGCTGAGCAGCGTGTTTCCTCACACCCATCTAATGCAAGCGCGCACAGCTCTGTTAAACAGATTTGTTGATTGTAATGGCAGCACTCTGTTTTTGTAGCTTGCAGCGAAATTGAGGTGTGAGGTCATGCAGTGGAAAGTTGAAGTGCAGGGTGGGTTTTCACAGATTACGGCATACTGTATATTGATGTATAGCGCCCTCTTATGCAGAGTTAGAAAAAACACAACGTAAATAGGCTAAAGTAGACTAATTGGATTAATTTAGTAACCTACCTGCCAACAAAAGCTTCTTACTGTGACAATAATTAGCCCGTTTGGAGTCGAATTATGTTCCAGAGAAAGACACGACCAGGCCATAAATAGCCTATAACTATTGATAACTATCTATATATTTTCTACTGGGCAATAATGAAATTATTATTTATTTATTTTTATTTTTGTATGTGTATTTTTTTAGAGCCAATACAAAAACTGTCTAGACTCCCCTGATAAATATTTACTGGAGACTTACTGTTTTATAAATAAACAAATAAAATAAAGATGAGTTGTTTATTTTTATTTGCATTTGTTATTAAAGTCATTTCAAATCAAGGTCAGTTAAAGGGATAGTTCACTTTGAAATTATTTTTGGTATGTTTTAGCTTACCTCAAGGGCATCCAAGATGTAAGTGTGAAGTAATACTAATATCGGATCTTTACAACAAAATTTGAATGGAAGGACAACTGCCGTTATCCTGGAAACAAGCTACAGTAATCCCTATTCACAAACCAGGGAAAGATTCTGCAGTAGCTGGAAATTATAGGCCAATAGCTCTGACTCTATAGGGTATAGGCCAATGTCTCTAACGTCTTTAAAGTAATGGGAAAAAAATGATTGTTAATCGACTTTATTACGTGTTAGAAAGCAAAGGATTAACAGCTCCTTATCAGTATTCGACCAGGTAGATCCACTTTAGATGCACTAATAAGATTAGAAACTGATGTTAAAAAGGCTCTAGCAATGAAAGAGGTGTTATACTTTGACATTGAAAAAAAAGCATAATGATGTGGAGAGAAGGATTCCTATTAAAGTTGCAAAGAATTAGAATTGAAGGAAGATTTTATAATTGGGTTTTACGTTTCTAATTTAAGACATTTTTTATAATATAGATAATACTGTAAGACAAAGTATATTGACACAAAATTTAAATTGAGATGATCAGGTTATTTTAAAAAGACTAATGGGAGATACAAAACTTAATTCTACACTACATATTATAGGGAAACATGGTACAGGCTAATGCGAAATATGCAAAGTGAAGGAAACAGTTGAGCATGTGTTGTTATTTTGTCCTAGGTATGAACAGGAAAGGAAGGAGTTAATAAGTGAGCTACAGGAATTGGGATGCAAGAATTTACAATCAATAACATATTAAACTCAAAACAAGGATCTGGGTAAATTGTAAGGTCAGTTTTAAAATGTATTAAGCATAATGATCTTAGAATATAGACATCTTTTAACACACATCTAGACTGAAATCACTTCAAACTCCAGCACAGGTGGTGGCGGTATACACCAAAAAGTTGGTATGCAAACCACCAATAAATCCACAGAAGAAGAATAATAAGAAGAATACTGTTTGTTTTCTCACACAAAACGCTCATTTCGTGTCTCAGGCCTTCAGTGTGTACTTATTACATATACAAGGCATTAAATCATGTTTAATTTCGACTTCTCTGTGCAGACTCTCTGAGGTGGTGACCATAGACCTTCATTATTATGACAAGAACAGTTTGAACTAAAAATATTAAAATTTAAACTACTGCGGACACAAAGACACCTACATCGTGGATGCCCTTGAGGTAAGCTAAAACAAACCAAAAATTAATTTCAAAGTGAACTATGCCTTTAAGAAAACCTTAATCTGGCAATCTGCCATTTATTTTACTCTTGGTGTACACTAGTAGTCACTCTTTCATCACTTTATGTCTCTTATTGCACAACCTCACTAATCAACCCAGTGTTCATTCCTTTCTGAAAGAAAAATATATACAGTGAATAGCCAACAAAGAGATAATAAGAAGCATGATTAACTTTACACCAGTGCTATTTAGAAAAGTTATAAATCACATTCACACTTTTTCTGTTTGTTCAACAGAATACATAGGCCCATAAAACTGCACCTTGGCAAATCTTATTTTTTTCCCCATTATTATTCTGTATTCAAAACAGCCGTGACCTATGTGGAAGCAGACAGGCGTTTGGATCAAACAGGAAGTCTCGTATTTGCAGATCGTTCTTTTGTTCGTCCTAACCTAATGTGTGTAACAATTATTTTACTGACATGTGTGTATACAAAAACAAGTGCCAAGAGGAAACTGCACAATGAAGGGATGTGACAGGCGCCTCGCACACTCAACATTTCTTCCTCTCTCAGTCTGTCTATCTAACTCCAGATGCTCTCTCTCTGCTTCGCTCCAGGAATATGGTAGTTATGTTTTCAGCGGATGTCGTGGGCTGCTGTTAGTAAGGGTAGACTGGATTTACCATTGTACAGAAATATGACAGAGTCCTCAACAACAGGAAGAAGCTCTTCCTTAGGGCACTGGTACAAAGGGGCACTGGAACGCAGTGCCTCCCTGAACTGCCCCCACTGAGAGCTGCCTTGGGGTAGGCTATATTTACTAGCCAGAGCTTTATTAGCCTTTTATTCGTTTTTGCAACACACAATGATGTTTTATTAACAAAGTTCGGGAGGAGCAGATCAATCAGTAATCAACTCAGGACAAGATTAATAACAGCAGAACCCCTTTATCCCTTGACAGTTTATCAGCATCCCACCTCCACCTCATCTCCTCACTTTTAACTCCATCTAGTCTACTACCAACGGGAGAAGTACTCTGGGTTCGGGCGGAAATTCCGAGCTCGGAACCCTCCAACCGGACAGCAAGTACCCATAACCTTTACCGTAATAATTATGTAGATGTGAACATGTGAAATGCAGTTTGTATTAAAGGGTATTTTCAAGGATGAGCTCCCCAAAAATTCAAGTTGTATCCTAATGTCATTCCAAACCCGTATTACTTTTTTTCACTTGTGAAACAAACTAAATGTATCTTTTAATTGTTCTTAATTTAATTTATTTCTTTTTTATTTATTAGGTTGTTTTTTTAGCAGGTACAACCAGAGAATATTTCACACAAAAAATTAAAATTGTGTCAGTGATTTGAATTCGAGACCTGTAAACTTTCTTTTCAATTAACCTGTTGATCCACAAATACTAAATCCACGTTATGAATTAGACAAACTGGTTCCTGATTTAAAGTCACTGACTCACTGTTTAACTTTACTGGTTCAAATTGGTTCTCATTTAAGTTCAGTTTTGAATTTCATTTCGATGGCTGATTCTGTTTACACTAATGCTCATCAATGTGCACTACACTGAATGAAGTATCAATGAAGCAGAATGAAGCATGACGTACTGAATACTAATCACAGACTGCCAATATTTAATTCATTATTTAACAATAATGCAAGCCAAAAGTGGGCTGTTCGCCTGAACTGCAACCAGTGAGCTGAACTCTTATCAGCCTAATCAGTGAGCAAATCACTTTTTGTCCAAAGTGTGGCTCAACCTGTTTAATGAAAAGAAAATGATGAATCGTTCATGGCTCCTGAGGTCAAATCACTGACTCATCTTTT
>JAOTRB010000005.1:15019067-15040591 GCA_027497735.1 Cyprinella lepida
TTGTTACGTCATGTCGGCCTCAGATATATAACTGTACCTGTACCTGTACAATAATTAGCTGAACGTCTCTTTCCAGGTGAGCTAAATATAGAGAGAGTTGTGGTGTGAGAATTAGGTAACACACTACTCATCTTGATTTCATGCTTGGTCATGTCTAATCTAGTCCAGCCCATTTGGGAGCATGGGTTTCATTTTATCACAAACTCAAAATACAAGTTCTTTAAAACGGTCTAGATCTCATGGTAATTATAATTATATGTGAGTCATGTTTGTGAAATGTTTTGTAATAACTGTCGTTGGCTCCACCTGTCTGAGGCATGGTTGATAGAGTTTTCCTCTTTTGGCACATTCATTTAAGTTCTTCTTATATAATATTAATTAAAACTGCCCTCCAATTAAATGCATATGGTATGCCTCCTAAAGCAATTTTCTCAGGAATCCTAAACATGGAAAAATGATAAAAGGATTTTTAGTGTGCAGTATTTTGTGCCTGCAAACTAAGCCAGAATTTTATGAGCATTGTGCAGCTCTTGAGCGCATGATCCTTTTAGTTTTGCTGGGAACAAAAGCCTATTGACTTCATCAATAATCTGCAGCAAAAGATGTCTGTAATTACCTTCTCAGCCAGATGCACATCCCGGGTTTCCATTTGTAGCATGACAGAACAACAAAGTCAAATGAATCTATTTGCATCTTTCTGTCATTGAGTGGCATTGATCAGGTTGCTTGAATTACGTTATTGTTATAGGGCGTGTGAACACTTCAATCTGGCGGGTTCAATTTAGACTTTTAATATTGTTAAAATAAATGGAAGACATAGACATGATTCAATGCGGATCATCAAGAATGTGAATGAAGTCAATGATACATTTGTATCGATTTGTGAACTGAGGTTGCTTAAAGATGGTCATTAAAAAGTCATTAATATTTCAGAACTGCAGAGTTGTTTTGTTTTGTTTAATTGCTCTCACCAACTGCTGGTAGAGTGACTAATTGTAAAAATGTAACTGTGGGATACAATATATTGATAAATTAAAGCCATGAACTGTTACACAATGTTTGACGGGTGCCTTGCTCACCTCACTTAATTAATTAAGTTTTATTTGGATTTAAATTGTTTATTTTGAAGTTTAATTTAACGTGGTTTGTTACTTCATTTAAATTCCCTTAGTATCAGAAATAAATACAGGACAAGTTAACAATTAATTAAAGTTTGAATGTATGGAAGGATGCACCGTGCACACTACTTATCTTCTGTCTAAATAAACTGTCTACCAAGCATCATTTTTGGGTAATAATTGTAACAATGCATTAGTAAAATACATTATAGTATACAATTTTATGTACAAAGTATAGTAAAATATAAAAAAAGAAAGAAAGTGAAGACAAAGTGTGAATTTTGTAGTATAAACTTTGTTTAAACTCTTATAAACTCTTGTGGGCAAGTGTACCAACATGTAGCGTCGATGTGCTTCGGGAAACCCGAGTTCGAGTCGCAAGTGCAAGTATACATGTCTTTCGCAGTCCTGAAGTGTCACTAGTCCCTCCCTGTGAAGGCCTCCTTCCCTTTATCTCTGTACAGATAATCGTTGTCAGGATAATTCCGATAAGTTTTTTTTTGTTAGTATACTCGCAATGTACTATTGAAAAAGGGAATATATTTCACTTTTCATTCATATTTCATTAAAGTACACTTTTTTTACGGAAGAAGTGTGACGACCTGAGATCGGTTAAAACACAAAAATCTTTGCAACAGGGGGTGGTGTGTGTGTGTGTGTGTGTGCATTTGTAATCTATCCGAGAGATAACAAAATTTGTTTATCAGCTTTTCAGCTCTACAGAGGGTGCAATCTTTCAATTTCTGAGGTGAAAAAAAGATGCTTTAAAAGTGATCTGTGCAAAAGAATCAAATGTAAGACTGGCATGGACCAAGGTTCTTCATTTTACCCTGAGTCTCCAAAAACAGAGCCATCAACAAACAGTGTCAGTGAACCTGAGCAGTCGCAACAGATGCCCAAGCGGTGATAAATAAATATTGAAAAGTAAAGGGCCTAAAACTGAGCCCTGAGGGACACCAGTGTGTACAGAGCTACAGTAATATCAGACTTGTAACCACCCATTGAATAAACTGGGAACAGTCAGTTAAATAAGATTTTAACCATAAACTGTCCTAAATGCACCAAAATCTTTTTCAAGGGGGAAAGTAAATGATCAATAAAGCTGAAGGCAGCTCTAAGTTCAAGTAGGATGAGAATGGAAGATGCTCCCCAACAATAAGTCATTGGTAAGTTTCTGTACTGTGAAATTGACAAAAACCTGACTGAAGAGGTTCAAAGATGTTATAGAAAAGATGAGATGATTGCACAATTGATGGCAAAAGCACACTTAAGTATTTTTGCCCAAAACGGACGATTTTTAAATGGGATGAAAATTGTTAAAATTAGGAGTTACAGCAGCAATCATTAATGCTGCTGAAACAACCCCAGTCTCCAATGAATCATTTAAAATACTGAGGATAGCAGGGTACCAAACATCGAAGCAAGACTTAAATACGCTTATGGGAATAGGATCAATCAAGCAAGTGGTAGATTTTATGCTAGATACCTGCTTTGTGAGAGCCTCAGATCAAGCTGTGAGAAATGAGTGAGAGAAACACCAGCTAACCCAGATGGACGAAAGAATGAATTGGTGGAATCAGATGTGACAGAAATTTGTTTGCGGACATTATCGATTTTAGAATAAAACAACTGATGAAAGGAATTACCTGTTGAGAAACAGCCAAGGTGGTAACAGAATTAACTTGAAGCAATCTATTTATAGTTTGGAACTAGTGTCTGGGATTTGCTGGATTGTTTACAATAGTCTGAGAGAAATAAGATGATCTTAAGAAGTTCACTGCACACATACACATTTTGAGTTTTTGGGGGGCTGGTAGAGATATAAATACTGCTAGAGAAACCACTTTTCCCCATTCACTAAAACAGAAACAGGTCTTAATTTCTGTGAAATAAAACGGAAAGAAGGATGAAGTTGGGAAAGAGGATGCCTTCAACTTATAAATCATACAGAGAAATGTTCTCTAATGGCTCTCTCAAAAGTGATAACTTTGAGGCTGTTACTTCATTAGAGTTATGACTCTATTTATTCAAGTTATTTTAGAGATTTGGAGGCTGTTTTATGAAACTTCCCTCCCTCCATCTGAGAACACAGCAAATGCCTTAACTGCCAGTCATTAACATATGAAACCAGGCCTCTCCCCACCTCTTTCCACACTCTCTTTAATTCCTGTTGCTTTGTTTGCCTCAACTATAAGCACCAATTTGTATGCTTTTAACACCCATACCAACCCAGTGCCTGTGAGCAGCGGATGGCTGTTTCAAAGGGGCTGAAAGCATCTTTGAGTTTGGAAAGCATCCATATACAGAAACAGTTGAGGCAAGTGGAGAGAAGGAGGTAACAGCCTTGTGTGAGACACAAGCTGTTACATGGAGAGAGAGTGACTTTAAAACCGTAGTCCTTGGTCTCTACTCCAGCCGACTGCCCTATTAGCAGTCGATTAGATGCTCCACATCCATTTCACGCTTCGGTGGGCACAGTAGAGAGGTTCTTGATTTGTTGTTTTTGCTGTTTTCTTTCAATACTTCACTTTATCATTATGTGTGTGTATAGTGAGTGCAAGTGTCCTTTACTCTCTTCCAAGTAGTCATACTGAAGCCATCAAATGCCCTCTGTTGTCTCAAGATGCATATTTGAAGAAGGACATTGGGTTCCTACATCCCTTCCTTATGCCTGTCTTTAGTGTTTCGAAGCATATTTCTCAAATATTGACTTTGGAGCAAACTCGTCTAATGTTCAGTCGGGTTAATGAATTGAAGGATAGTCTAGGCCACTCTGTTTAAGCCTCTAAATTGATCCTAATTACCTCAGTGGTGTGAAGTCCATAAAGTGTCTGCATAATGGCGATTGACTGGTCACCAGAAATATCATCAGGCTAACTTATGCCCTCATATTTACAGCAGCGATAAAATGATGCGTCATATCACTGACCTTCAATTATCTCTCTCTAAATGTCAAACCATCCAGAAGTGTTTGAGTCCAGCATTTCTCATTGATCTGTCTTCGACAACAAAGCTAGAGTAATCAATCTGAAGCAAATAATAAGTCTAATTTCATTGTGCTATTAATAGTGTTGGCAAAGTTCTAGAACTTTAATATGAATGACGGAAGTACCCGGATCGCAGCGCAGAAACTAGGAACAAATTTAGGTCTAGGAACTCCTTTTGGAGAACTATTTTAGCCCCTACTTCATTTAGCTCCTACACCCGTGGAGTGATTGGGGTTTAGGTGCCTTGCTCAGGGTGTTGAGGGTGGATGACGTTCCAGTCGATATTGAGGATCAAACCTGCCACCTTCAGGTTACAAGTTTTTTTTCTTGTGTTTCCTTTTGAAGCCCGTTTGACTCAATATGACAGTTGTTTTTTTATCAAAGCTCCATTAGATCCTCCCATGCATGAAATCACTGCAGTTACATGTGCTGCATTCCAAGGCCTCTTCCACTGAGATCTGCTCTATGTGTGTTCAGGGGAATGCAGAAGTAGTTAGGGTTGGTCTCCTTGCCTCTGGGAGCAGTTTACCTTGTTAATCAGGTTGCTGTGGCTCCAGATACTAAAATAGACAGACATCACAACATCTATTCGATGGGAGGACATTACAAACTGCCTGATTGTTATGAGTCACATCATATCCATCAAGCAATGAGACTGATAGTGCTGAGATATGTCTTTATATAATGACTTTAGTGTTTCTCTCGTGTTCTTTTTTTCACTGTGCCATTAGCTCAAAATATACTCATAACAACATTGAAGTCTTGAAGGCTTTTATCTGATTTTCCCTTATCTTATTGAAACTGATTTTAACTTGATGTGATGCATACCTTTACACCTCTTTCAAACCATCTCTCTGTCCAAAATCCTTACCTCATGATCATAAAGCTGTATTTATTTTTCTGTAAGTGGAGACTGCTAAAGTCCTGCCCCAAAGAACTTGCCTGTCTATGCTAGGTCATGTGTCAATAAAGGGGTTTGGTTTCCTCTATATACAGATCTTTCCTTTCCTCACTGCACTTAACTGCATATACAATATCACTTTTTAAGGTGTTTGGGAATCCGGTCCTTTGGATGGACCAAACATTTTTCTAATGTAGTCATCCATATAAAATACATGGGAATGTTAGAGAAAACCCTTATAAACTTCTCAGATACTCCAGCCAAATAGGGGATAACCACGTGTTTTTTCCAGACAATACATACACTTTCTCTTGATTGTTCAACTCTCCTTTTTTGTCTTGTATTAGATTTAATAAATGTACTTAAGGCACATTTTTTTAGATAGCATTTGCTTGCTTGACTGTTTTATGTTTATTGATTTGTTTCTATGTTTATTGTTCATCTTGTGAGGGACCGGCTGTCACCATCTTGGCAGCACGTCACCTCTCGTCACTCCCGGATTAAAAAAAAAAATTGGCAAAGAGGCAGGATGTGGGTGGAGCTGATATGCTAATGCAATATGCTACTGGCCTTGCGCTAAAGTGACAGCTGTTTAAAGAAATAAAGGCCATAGTTAAAGTTCATGTTTTTGCCCTTCGAAATATAATAGTTTAAAGACGTAACTAAAAGTGAGACTGTGTATCGTGGTGTATTATTATTCTGCTATAAAAATGTATTATCATATTTATTTATTTTTTGGCTTCAATATCTCGAGGAAAAGAGGTTTTCCCCTTGTGTGAGATATTCTCATATAGAGAACCTCTCGTAAGGCGTGTGGAGTTACGTGATCAAGAAGATCCTGTTCCATTTGCGGCCTCTCGTCCTCTGGAGTTCGTTCTCCTGAGTTGAACTTGGCAAATTCGAACTACCAAGGACGCAAGTCCGAAGTTTGCGTATTTGGTATTGAGAAACGCCTTATGTCTCTGTTTGCAGCACGCGGCAACTCTCGGCGATCGGTTAAATCCAGCCGCTGTCGATGTTGAACATGACACATGACCAAGACAAGCCCAAATCGTGACAGCCGACATGCAGTATTACAAATAAATATTACATCAAATAAATTCTGTTATATTATTAAATATTAGTCAGTCTTTTATATTATTAAATATATTTTTAAATTATTTCTATTCGTCAAATAATCCTAAAAAAATATGGTTTTCACAAAAATATTAACTGTTTTCAACGTTGATAATAATATGAAATGTTACTTGAGCAGCATATTAGAATGATATCTGAAGGATCATGTGATACAGATTTTTCAGCTTTGCCACCACAGAAATAATTTACATTGTAAAATATATTTAAACAGAACAAATGTAATTTAAATTGTAATCATATTTCACAGTATTACATTTTTTGTCAAAAAATGCAGCCTTGATGGGCAAAAGAAACTTCTTTCAAACACACACACACACACACACACACGCACACACACGCACACACACACAAATCTTTCAGCTTTCAGAAATCCATATATAAAACACGAATTTATTTTTGCATGATTCTAAAATTCTGTTAGCTCATTTATATGAGCTCTTTGTCATTCTCATTGATCAATCACTCACAATATAATTGGTAAATAAATGAGGCATTTGTTTGTTTGTGGAGTAAAAATCATTTTTTTGAGTCCTGTTTTTTGCTCTAAATCCAATCCGACCAAACATGTATTGCTTTGCCTCCAGAGAGAGCGAGAGATGGAGCGGGCGTAGCTCCTAAGCAGATGGAAATAACCTTTTCCCAGCAGCCTAGCTGATATCATCATCAGCAGAAGAACCCAGGGCCAGGCAGTCGGCACAAGTGGTCTGTTACCTCTGTGGCCTGCCATTATCTACTGGAATGCTGTTTGTTATCTCAACAGTACCCTATCAAAGCGCACTATTACACAAGCACAGCATGAACAAGAAGCCCTCATTAATGTCTTTTGTACTGACCTGCGAGAAACCTTATGAATAATCTAATGAAATGAAACACATAGCTGGTTCATATGTGTTAGTATAATCTGAACAATGAAGCCCCTTCTCCGAAAGGAGAGCTGATGAAAAGGAGACCTTGTTAGATGAGTCAGAGCTCCTTTGGTACAGAATGCATGGACTGGATTGATTGAGAAAATTGCTTGTTGAATACAGGGCTCACCAATGTTCAAAATGGTGGTCGATATTATTAAAATATTTTGTCCTGCAGGCAGGCATACACTGAGCGATTTCAGCAAGATGAACCAGTATATCGCATGTGATTTAAAGCCAAAGCTCGCGTTTTATGTGCTAACACTATACGGTCCGATCATTCAGATGTGACTTGACTGCTCAGCCTCACAATACATGTGTGAAATGCTCTCTAGAGATACTGTCAAAACAAGTATCAGCTTTCAATATCAAGAGTAGGCTATTCAGCATTCCTAATGTATGTATTTAATCATTATTAGTATTATTGTATTATTATAGGGAAGGCCAGCTTTTATTATTAAAATTATTGGCTATTATAATTCATTTGCCATGAAATAATTTTATTATATTATTATTATTATTACTACGCATCCTGCATAACCGACTTGGCATGCTGCGAAGGTTAGATGTTTACTCCTCATTGAAAATTGTCTAAAAGCATTTAGGTTAATTACAATAATTGGCCTATAATTGAAAATTATTAACGGTCTAAGTCCGAACACTATAATAATCGGTCATCAATGTAATTTAAAAACAGCTTCATGTCAAAAACAGCTTGATTAACATGAGCATTTAACAAATTAATAAAAAAAACCCACTGTAGATAGCCTACATCGCATGGTTTAGAAGATGCGGGTAACATGGTTTATCCATTTTGCAACACGAACTGGAGGTAAGCAACAGCAATTTGCCGCTAGCTTGATATCTACAGAACTTAAAGAACTTCACGAAGTGGAACTTACTTCAAAATGGTGGCAGGTATTCCCCCAAGGGAAATGTGAATATATGAGTGTATCTAAAAGCGAAGTGGAACGCATTCAATGAACGAAGTCCATTGAAGAAACAACCACATACTTTCATGTGTAAATGTATGTACAGTATGTCCCATGTACCATTCCAGTTTGATTTATGGCAGTCACCTTTTGCAGTCACAAGATACTTTATCTAGAGTCTGGGAATGCATTCCAGCAGGGGCACATAGTGCGAGATGTGCTCTGGTCAATAACTTTTCCATACGATATCATCTACCATGTGGTTCATACAGGGACACTGAGCAAGACCAGGGCATACTTATGCTGTTTATGATGATCCTTCCATTGTATCTAGAGCGACATTTGTCACACAACACTGTCGCATGCTGAAACTGAGTGGTTCCTGCTGGAAGAACATTGCAACACACCAGCAAGTTTTTAAAAAGAGGAAAGTCAAATTGACACGAAGAGAAAGTCACGATACAGACACTTGCAAAACAGTCTGAGAGTGACTTTAGTAAAATGTATTCAGCGTTTAGCTTGTCAACAGCAGGCTTGTTTAGAAAATTTTACTGGTGCCTGCCCTGCTCCCGAGTTGATAAGATATGAGCCTAAAATCACGGATGCTGCATACAGGGAATACCGTCACTGCTGCAAATCCCTGTGGAGTGATTTGGAAAGAATACACCACCTATTTGTTTATATTTGTTTATGTGCGTGTGAGAGTTTAGGAGCAGATACTGTAGATGTTTGGTTACAAATCCATCCTTGTTCCTTATTCTGTCCAGTTAAGGAAGTGTAATGGCAACCAAATATGCTGCTTCTATTTAAAACATCATATTGACAGCCAAAACAATGTTTCCTTGGATTCTGTAACAAAATACACTTCTGCTTTATACTTGAACACCAGGGTAACAATATATGCGTGCCTTGCCCGCATTTCTCTGAGATTAACAGGTTTTGCCAGTCAGCTGAAACTGCTGAGTCACATTTCTCATTTAAACTGAATAGAGGGAATTCAGTTTGTTAGTAAAAGGTTTCAAGGGTTAATCAGATCAGTCATAATTACGAGGATTTCGTGTATCCCAGCAGTTTTGAGATTTAACAATCAAATTTAGACCCGGGTAGAGGTTGATTTAATGCCTTGTTTCTCTTCTCTTTGAAAGAAATGTGCTTTTCTGTGCCCAGACTCACAGAAGAAACTGAAGGACAGATACCTCTGCAGTGGCTCCTTCACATCCACTTTCATAAATCCATAAAATCCAATATGTATTTGATAGAGAAAAAGGTCAGAGATGTTAATAGAGAAGGACACGCACCATATAAAGCGGCTGACCAAAGGTCCCATTTATCCCTTAATTCCATGTCCTTTTGTCCATTTACTTTTAATTCACGTTAATGTATCTCAATAATGAATAACTTCCAGCAAGCACATTCATGAATACCAATTATCCCTGTTGCAGAGTTATGACTAATGTGGCAAATGAGGGACAGGTGTGAGAATAATGCATTAAGCCTCCTCTTGCTGGCAGACGTGAGGCATGAAACTGGAGAGAAACACAACCCATTGTAAAGGGCTTCCAGATTTTCTGAACACAAACCTGGCACAAAGTAGGCCTATTATAACTCTTTAGAATTGAAATTAAAAACATTTGCATACGCAGGTGTATTAAACAGCATATTTATCATGAAAAAAATGCCTGTGGGTAAATTTTTGCAAAAAAAGATGTAAAATGCCCAAGATTGGTGCTAAATACTGTGTTCATTTTTCTCTAAAACAGTTAAACGTGACTGTGGCAACATTTTATTTTGATGGTTAATGTACGTATATTATAGCAGTTTGGAAATGAAATGGCACTAAAAGGTTTGAAAATAACCTACTACCTTCAAGCTTTTGTTGTACTTGAGTTGACTCATACCTGAGCTAGCGCACATCAAGTGCTCAGTCAATCTGTCCTGTAATTATATTTTGTGTGAAAAGGAACAACAATATTGATGTTTTACTGCCTCAATTGTTCATGTCAGCTGGATACAGTGAAATATACTACATATAGGCTCATTTTTGCAGAAGCCAGAGCCTGGGTAGGGTGAAAATGATCTGCAATTGATAAAAAACATTGTTTCATTATTTCCTTACATTCATTCAGACATTCAATTGATGTTTAATTCAGCCGACATAAATGATTTTGGAGACTGGATTCATGATCTATTATGAAGTGAGTTGTCCCTCGTTGTGGCCATGGCTATTGAAGAAACCGGAGGAGATTGTCACTGTGTGATATTGTGAGATTGAAAGTAATTGTTCAGTGCTAAATGAAGGTGCAGGAACCTTGGTTCTTTCACGGTGCTAACAATGACCAACACGTCACAAGAGATTGGTCCACTGAAGAACAGAGCAGCTGTCGTGGGATTTTTCCACTTCACGGTTCAGAAAAGCTTGAGTGTTTGTGGGTTTTGGTTAACCTTGTTAGTGAAAGGTGAAAGGCCTGACTCATACAGGATTGCTGTTTTCTCAGCCCTCACCATATAAACAGATCAGACATCAATGAACACTTCTGAAGAAAACAGAGCCACGTGAAACTCAAATTTCACAAAACTTTAGAATTAAAAGCAAATGTTGAGAAAAGCAATAGTCTTGTCTACAAATGTGAATCTAAGCTCCTTTCGGTTACATGTTGAAGCTAATAATCAGAACCTGTTTTCGTATTTGATTGTTTCAGCCCTAACAATGAAGGCAATTGTGAAAAGTAAGATGAATGAGTATGACTTAATACATTTTATAAACTCTGCAGTTATTATAATGCATAACTAGATACACAAAAAGTCTTTGTGCAATGCAACTATGTCAGTGATAAATTAATGTAGTCTTGTCTACAATTGAAGTCTTGCCAAAATGTGCATCTGAGCTCCTTTGGGATACATGCTGCATGCTGAGTATAGCTAATAATCAGCATCTCCTGTTTTTGTATTTGCTTTTTTTTACACTTGAGAAACTTTAATTGAATTCAGCTCACAATCACACGTTTTTCTCACACAAAAAAGTGAATAGTCTAATCAGTGAGTTGGAGTTGGTCAGCGATGGGAGTTGGTGAAGGGAGTAGGTCATTCAGAAAGGAGTAGGTCACTTCAGAATTAAAATTTTCTGATAATTTACTCACCCCCATGTCATCCAAGATTTTCTTGTCTTTATTTCTTCAGTCAAAAAGAAATTAAGGTTTTTGAGGAAAACATTCCTGGATTTTTTTCCCCATATAGTTGACTTAGGTCCAAATTGCAATTTTAACGCAGCTTCAAAAGGCTCTACATGATCCCAGTGCAGGAATAAGGGTCTTATCAAGTAAAACGATCTGACATTCTTCTAAATAAAATTAAAATATATGTACTTTTTAACAACAAATGCTCTTTTTGCGCATCCATGACTTCACTCATTACATACTCACGTTGGAAAAGTCAGACGGTAGCCTGACGTAGGCAGAAAATGTAGGGCGAAAAATGTTCTCCAATGAACGTCAAAATCATCTGACAACATTGTTTTACCTTTTATTTATTTATTTATTTTCATTTTTAAAGGGCATTTGACTTAGTCTTTGCACATTCGCTTTGTAAACACTAGGTCTGTACTAAGTTCCGCCTACAGTACGTCACACTTGACCTTTCAATCATTTCGTTAGATAAGACCCTTATTCCTCGGCTGGGATCGTGTTGAGCCCTTTGAAGCTGCATTGAAATTTGCAATTTGGACCTCGTTGAAGTCTGCTGTATGGAGAAAAATCCTGGAATTTTTTCCCAAAAAAAATCTTAATTTCTTTTCGACCGAAGAAAGAATGACATGAAAACCTTGACGTGGGCGTGAGTAAATTCCAGATAATTTACTGACCCCCACGACAGCCAAGGTTTTCATTATCCAGTTTGAATACATTTCTTTAAAGTTTTTTTTAATCATTAAGACACTTATGTATCATTCCATTTACTGTAGAATTTGTCTCCTTTTTTCCCCTTTTTCAAAACCTCTCAAATTGAGTCTGTATCAAGAACATCTAAACAATGTGAGTGATTTTCCCACCCTCACTAATCTTGCCAATAAATTATTCACACATTTTAATTTTGGAACAAAAATCATTCATTGCCAAATCCTGAGGTGCTGATGAGATAATTATATGTGTTTCTAACATTATCATTGATGCTTTATGAAACATGAATGGAGATGAAATTGAGGGGTATTACCAGGCCTCTCTTTGTGAATTAAACATGGCATGGCATTATACATCAATTATGCCATGGCATTATAGATCTCTAATTGTAAAAGGCATTGTGTTACCTTCCACTTAAATGACCTACTTGTCACAGATTCAGCGAGACCATCACTCCAGCCATCAACACCAGATTACCACACTCCCACCACCCGTTCACTATCACCAGAGTTCTGATCGTCAGCACACCCTATTTTGTACCGTCATTCTCTTCACCTCATTGTCTGGTCTTGACTATTAAGCCCAACAGACTCAACCCGATTACTCACCTGAGTACTTACCTGTATTACCTGGTCCGTCTTCTGTCTGCCATTCATCTTCATTTGTTCACCAGCCTCCCGTACCAGTCCTTCACCTGCACAGAGAACACAATGTTACCTGCCAACTAAGTCATCATCTTACCATCTTCTACCAGTTGACTTACCTGTGTTGCCTTCCTGCTTTACTCTCTCTATGACTCAAAATGTGTTATACAAACTTACCTCGTCTGTATGTGTCACCACTTTAATGAAGTAATTTTTGTAACTTCCCAAAATACACATTCCCTGAGATAATGTCTAGCTTCATAATGGGGCCATTTCAATAAAACAGTGAAACGAGTTTTCATATTTGGGGCTAAAACGATGTAGGCAATTGGGAATTGTAAGATGAATGACTACTGTGACCTAATGTATTATATAAACTGTGCAGTTATTATAATGAATAGATTACTAGATGCAAAATATAAAAGTCTTGTCAGTGATCAAAATCACTTGCTGCTAAACATGTAGAAAGATAAAACACTCCTTAAAGTATTTCAGTTTGATAGCCTTAGGCTTAGACTGACTGAAAATAAAATGGTCTCATCAAACCACAAAATTGCAATCAATTCGGCCAATGGAAATGTGATTTTGTCATTATGTCTAAACCATGATTGAATAAGGAGTAAATTCTCAGAATGCAGCAGAGATTTTCTTCTGCTCAGCTCTGAGATAGAACACAACTCATCTTATTTTGCACTGTTTATTTTGTATGCTCAAAACATTAGGGGGAAAGAGACTAAGTATTCTTTGTACAAAAAATAATAATGATGCACACAGAATGTATTAGAGCATTGTTATTAAGTATGCAAAATATTGTATTCATTTGCATCAGATATGGAGGAATAAAACAAGCATCCTTTAGTGCTCCAAATATACTGTGACAGTAATAGTGTTTTGTATTGTTCCATTCCATGTGCTAATATAATATGACAGGTAGTGTACATAGGGTTCCAGTAACTCAAAGTTAAACAAGGGTGGTAATTTGTCTATCCTGAACCCTTTTTGGTTTTTGTTTTTTTGTAGATGTTATTCCCTAAACTTGTATTTTTGTGTGTACAACTGTTCTGAACTGTGCTAGCTAAAGCTAACCATGTGCTGTTTAGCATCTTTGAGCTAGGCTCAAAAGTAGCTAAAATTGTCACAAGTTCTCATGTCAAGTCATCATGTTTTGGTTGTGACCTTTATTGACAAAAGGGAACACAGAATCCTTTATTTGGGAGAAATAAAAAATTGTTTTGTACAGTTATGCAAATCATTAGTATTTCAGTGTGTTTTAGTATGCAAGTTAAAATTCTGTAATGTGATGTGGTCGCTTCCACACTACCGAAAACGTGCAGTCACGACCGAAACTTGGGATGTTTTGTATATTCTACAAAGTAAGTATATTAAATTATCAACTAATATGTTGATGGTGTTTGGTATTGTAATTCTTATTGATTTACCTATGATTTTTTTTTTCTAAAATAGCACAAAAAAATCTATTTAAGGTAAATGTAAACAGAATCCAAAATCCAATATGAGAATTAACTGACAATTACTAAAAGCGTGTACCTTGGATATTATACAATGTGCATACAAAAATGGTGGGAAAAGACACATTCATTTCAAGATGTTTCCAACTCTGACTTTGCACCAATTCTGTAGAATGGCCCATATGAAAGAAAGACCATCCTTATTCCTACTTGTATATTTCTTCAGTAAAAAGAGTAGAAATGAACTTCAAACAGAGGCAATGGACCATTTTTACAGAAACAGAAAAGAAACTTTGAACTCCACCACCCATGAGCTCTTGATTTGTCAGTTTGCTCAATGTTCCTCCTTACTCCAAAAGAGCTGAAAGGGGGATGCATTAGGACAAATCACTGGATGCACAAATATAGCTCAGCTCACAATGCTGTTATTGTCCTTTCATATGACTGTAAGCATAGCAGAGATGATGCTGACTGGATTGTATTTTACATTACTTTTGTTTTATATTAAAATTGGTTGTAAATTCAACAAGATCTTAAAGGCATTATTAGGTGAAAATGTGGCAAATTCTGTTTTTCAGATCAGAGAAGTTGATATGATAAACTAACCTGACTGTTCGTTGACCTTGCTAAACAAATTCTGGAGTATGATAATCACATGCAATGTGATCACAGCAAGAGAATATTAACATTCACAGACAATCGTTTATATATTTTTTACTTATTATGCAATTGAGTCATAAGGTTCAGTCTGGACATTTGACCTAGGGCTCAGGTTTTGTAAATGGTTTACTGTACGTAGATGATTTGAGATATGTCTAAATTTAATTTCAAGAGAGCAAGAAGCACTTTCTGGCTCATTGACTAATGTTTTTTGTTTCAGCTGGTGCTTTTGCATGCTAAAAATATATTTAAAGAAAGAAAATCTTTTAAAACTATAATAAGTCCTACCTACATTACAAGCCATCATTATTGCATTAGAAGCCACAGTTACAGTGTAATAACACATCATGGGCAAAAAGATTCAATGTTATATGTATACAAAATAAATGACACAATACAAAGGAAATGCACTGACTGTAATGTTCCAACATATCAAGTTTTGCTTATGAAGTTTCTGTTAGGCTATTGATATTAAATGTGTACTTAAAGTGTGTTTCAAATTCCAGTTGTACAGTAAGTGCTTTGTCTCCAAGGCACCGTTGGTAGCTGTGCATTGACATCGGTATCAATTCTTCTTGAAAAGAAATGTTTCACTGGCTTCTTTTCATTAAAATATCATTGTTACTTTATGTCTCTGCTGGGAAGTCCGATCGAGTTATTTGGGTAAGGAATGCATGGGAAATTAAATTAATGTGTGTTTGTGTGTTTATTTAGGACTGGCGTTCCAGGAGAACAAGAGTTTCTTCTCTTGCACATCCTGATCAACAGAAGTGGAAGAGCATGAAAACACATCTCAAAGGCCGTGTCCCAGATGGCACCCTCAGCCCTTGCTGTCCTCCTCCGCAGTCCTGTCCCATATGGCACCCTCTGACCTCGCCGCTGTCCTCTGTGCCACATGGGCTGTAAGGTATAGTCCGCTGTTGACTTTTGCACCAATGTGCTTGTCAAAAAGGTTTAATGATGATGCACACTAGTAGCCGGTGAGCACATTCCAGGAAAATAAAAAATAAAAATGGGAAACCCTTTCTCTTTACTGAGAAATCACTTTATTTATCCTGTTTTCCAGCAGAAAAAGCAATGACAGCCTATACTGTTGGGTTGCGCATACACTCCATCCACAGAATGTGTGAAACTGGCCTCACGGCATCCAGCTGTATGAATGGCATTCAACAATACAATGACCTGTTTGAGAACACTCTTTGAAAATAAAATGACAAATGGGGAAACCCTCCACATCAAGTGCCCTATTTCGGACAGTTCCCTATAATAAAGACCAGTTCCGAATAGAAATGTTGTTCCACTATCAAGATAAAGAAGTCATTATCTTCAGAATCAGATCTGAAAATAGTCATAATTCTACTTTTGACTTTCTAATTATTATTGCGTGAGCGTTTCTCTGTCAATATAAGATCTCATTATCTCTCTATTATAGTGAAATGGTATGCTTGTCTAACTCTTCAGTCCCTATTCTAGGTAATGTACAACATCATTTAGTTGTACAATAAGAACAACCAGAGTCAATGGAAAAGATGGGAACTGCAATTAGCGGTCAATGCCTCCTCTCATCTGTTAAATGGCCATTTAAATGAGCCTTGAAAAATCAAACTTTTGTTCACTTTCCTGTATGTTCTTCAGATATAATTATCAAAACCTTCGTCGACTTATATGCCTCTCAGTTGAACATTCATTTCTCACACCTAATTCCCATTTGAAGCCTCTGTCTTTTTTAAAAAAAAAAATATATTTGTGATCAATTTGAACAGGTAGGCTATATTGTGTATTTGCTGGGGAAGTCAATATGTCCCTCTCTGTCAAGTTGTATTATAGGCTATATGGCAGAGTGTGATAAAAAAGTTGTGTTCTCTTTCTACACACCATATTTTACAGCACAACACACCTCAATGACTTTCCACCTTGGCAGAGGGAGATATAAGGTAATTTGCATTTTCAAACCTGTCTAGAGTAATTTAAAAACTTTGTTGTGAAAAGTCAT
Source organism: Cyprinella lepida (assembly GCA_027497735.1). Taxonomy (NCBI): domain Eukaryota; kingdom Metazoa; phylum Chordata; class Actinopteri; order Cypriniformes; family Leuciscidae; genus Cyprinella; species Cyprinella lepida. The sequence continues at coordinate 15,035,704 of JAOTRB010000005.1, forward strand.
ATCTTTTAATTTTCGTCCAAGTCCCTCAGTCTCCCCTCTCCCCCCCTTTCAGAGAAGAAATCTTCATTGGTGGTCTGGTCTAAATATTTCCCGAGCAAACGAATACCATTTTTCATTCTGTCTGCAGCGGTTAAAGCAGGCAGTCATTTTCTTGGCCTCAATTCCTGTACCAAACCCTCAGGCTCTGTGGTGTGTCAATCTGCCTTTATCAGCTGACATCATATGTCATCAAAACTGCTGTAGGCTATGTAGGCCTGCATTTTTTCCCCAAAGCTTGGTGAGAAACATGGTAAATGGGCTTTTTAAGGCTTTATAGAGTAAATTAAAATGTTTTAAACTTTATTTTATTTATTTATAGCTAAATGTACTTAGCCTATTATACTTTTAATCTATCAATATAAACCTGTGGTAACATCACTGACTGTGAATTTCACTTCAGGTTTACAAGGAGCCTAAAAACTGACAAATAGATTTGCAGTTACATAGTGGACGTAGGCTATTACATTATTCTAAAGTGACATTACTAAAAAAATGATAAATTAAGAAACATGACGTGAATCGCGTAAAGCTTATGTCTATCCGTTGGCATGACATTAGGCGGCCATTGGAAAGCACGTAACAGTAAGTTAATACTGAGACTTTACCGACCCCTGGTGTAGACACGACGCATGCGTTTTGTTTTTCCTGTGTTCTTGAAAAGTATGTAACACTTAATTTGACACGAAAGCCTTTGGGTGTATTGACATAATAATTGACATAAAATGTAATTGACGTAAATTCCTTGGGATTTATCTGCTATCATCTTTAAGGCTTTTGAAAGGTCTTTGCATAAATTATACTGAGGGATAGTAGGCAAATTTATATATAGTAGTATGAGAGAAACAAACGATTTTTTAATGGGCATATTCAAATTTACAGTCTTATAAAGATAAATACCTTACATCTGGCGGTGGTGACATTTCTGTGACACTTTCACATCATTATGTCCAAAACCGATGAATTAGAATCTGAAAACATTTCCAAGTTAGTTTTTGTATCACTACAAGTTTAATGCTCTATCACATTTGAATACCATTCTACACTTAATCCTACACTAAATCTTAGGCATTAGTGTTAACAAACTTGAGGCAACATATTTGCTGAAACAACCATGCCATTTTTTGCTTCTGCAAGTCTTTGAGCCCTAATGTCATTACATGAGACTTGTACCTGATTGCTAGAGTAATGCAGTGCCTGGTTATGTGATGCAAAAATTAACATGTATTAGTTTACAAATCGTGCACTATAGTTAAAGTGTTTTGAGAACAAGTATTAATATAAAATATGTTCCTGTAATAATAATTTGTGTGACAATGAATTAAAGTTTTTGGTTTTACTACGACTAGTGGAATTTCAACCGGAAACTGCAGTAAATTCAATTTGTAGGTGGATAAGCGTTTCTTCAATGAGCTTGTTGGTTAAAATACATCCACTCACAAACAGTGTCATGTATTGAATGGTGTTGTAATTCCAGTACATTTTAACCATGAGTAACAACCATCCTGGTACCCATGGATCTTACACTTGAAAAGAGCCAGCTGGCTCACAGTGTCATGCCATTTTGAAATTTTCTATATCAGAACTTTCCCATGGGATAGTAAAGGGCCAATTTTCGGAAAGGCTACTTTAGAATTAGAAAATCAGGTATTGTTCATAAATTTATCAATAAACTTGACACATTTGACTTTTTTGATAGTCAGTTTCTCTGGTTTTAATGGCGTGAGAGTCTATTGTACTGCTTCTGAGAATAAAGTACGGACTGCTTTTATTATAGCTTTGATACACTTGTGATCAGTATCTGGGTGAGGGTTTGCTTTTCATTAGGATCTTTTTTGAGTCACCCTGATTTACCGCCTTTGACTCTGCCATGATAAGCTTACATTTATTGATCCATCTGTCAGCCATGGCACCAGACAGATGGTGAAGCACCACCTTTCCCAGAGCCTTTACCCTCCTCTTATTGAAGAGAGAGCTCCCTTGCATGGTTATGAAGTTACTGACTAGAAATCCTTGTGGATTTACTTTTACCCTTTGCTGTATGTTTAGATCCATCTTATGCTCTGCACAGTTAATGTCCTAAACCATCTCTTTAAATGTTAAATCATCTATTTAGTTCTCTAATTCAAAACATTGAACTCTGTTCAAGTCAGGATTTAAATTGCAACATAAAAGACTGCAAATTACTTTTGTTAAATGTCCCATCTGGATTCAACTTGTAAATAAATGTGCTGTTAGGTTTTTCTTTGATTGTGCCCAGAACTGTTAAAGCTGTAGTAGTGGAGTAGACTCAAGTAGTGACAAGTCTTTTCTTCCCTATTGTCACATATACATCCAAGTTGAGTAAAATGGATTACTGAAAAGAAAAAAGAATGTGCAGAAACTTGATTCTATCCACTGGCTCTTGATTGGATGGAGGCAGATCTGAATGTGAGCTTGTAGTCCATTGTAAGAGAGGTGTTTAAGCAGACTGAATGATTGGAGTAGTCTGGTGTACAGGTATGTCACTATAGAGAAAAGTCTGTTATTTCAATAAGGTCAAGTTGTAGTTAAAAATGATTCTAAACTACAAAGCCAAGACAAATAAAAAAAATGAAACATCAATGAATCGCTCACAATCAAAAATGAATATACCTTTACAAAATAGATAGGGCAAATTTCCATTTCATAACTTTAAAACCTATTTCGTCTTATTAAGCTAATTTAACTTTTATTAAGCTTATTAACACTTTTTGTATTTTTTGTGTACAAATGTTAAGTCAGCACCTCAACTGGTATACTTCCTGGGTGACATTTGACATCTTTCACATTGCTCTTGTACCTCTTTGTGTGTGGAGCAAGCGGATGAGTAATAAAATGTGTTTTTTTTTAAAGGCTTCCTGTTTCAGTTTGCTGTCTGGTGGTGGCTGCGGTTAACATGTCTTGTCCCTGATGGATGAAGTATTGTGATAGCAGGACCTTAAAGGTTAGAAAGATTTCAAAAGCAGGTTCTGTGCTTTTCCCTGATCTGTGCTTTGCTCCATTTCGTCCTACTAAAAACCTATTTCAAATTGTATTTTAAATACATTTATTACATACTAAGGATAATAAATCCATTAATATAATTGATACTGATATATTGCTTGAGACATACTGATATAAATATTTATCATACTTTATTTGAATGACCTTTCTTAATATTAAGCCTAACATGTGTTTTAATATCACTATTAGAATTTAAATGCAAGGTAGCCTATACCTAAAGGATCCTTGCACAGGAATTTTTAGGGGCAGTTGCTCTGACCTGAAAAAATCTGTGTAAACAGAGTTTAGCACAATTGGATTAGTTTACTTAAAAATGAAAATTCTGTTATCATTTACTTACCCTCAAGTTGTTTCAAACCTGTATGAATTTCTTTCTTTCTCACTCTCGAGGGAGAGAACTCACTCTCCCTCGTCTCTTCTCTCGGCTTTGTATATGTGTGAAAGCTCAGTTTCACTAAATAAACTTTTGTGAAACTTTCAAAAGTTTAAAGGGTTTCAGGGTCAAGGGAAGTTATGTCACCAACTCGTAAAATAATTTATTGCACTATGCGTACAATATAGTCAGTGGCGGATTTAGCAATCTTTTTTCTTCTAAGCAAGCTTTTTTTAGATCAATTTTTTTAAAGATCAAATTAATATCAATATAACCAGCATGACAAATAGTAAACCCCCACAAACATTGCCAAGATGAATAATTTACTTTGTGAGTGAATGAGTGAGGTTGCAATTGGTATTACACATGAGATTGACATTTCAAACATTCTACAAACATTTTTTATAGGTTTGTAGTTTATATATTTCATAATTCTGCTGAACACAAAATAAGATATTTTGAAGAATGTCAGTTACCAAACAATTGAAGGACCCCATTGACTTCCATAGTTTTTTTTTTCCCAACTATGGAAGCCAATGGGGTCCATCAAATGTCTGGTAACTGACATTCTTCAAAATATCTTCATTTGTGTTCAGCAGAAGAAAGCAGTTCATACAGGTTTGAAAAAAAAAAGTCAAGGGTAAGCAAATTATTTTTAATTGAACTATTCTTTTAAGTATATCTTTAGTAATAACTCAGCACTATGTCTATTGCATTCAGTACAAAATACAGAACTCAGAAAGAAGCACTTGGAGAGTTCATAACCCCATACTGCCATATTACCCTATTTCTGCCATTTACATTACCGTTCAGAAGTTTTGGGTTGGTAAGATTTTCAAATCTTTTGGAAGTCTCATATGCTCGCCGGGGCTGAGTTTATTTGATCAACAATATAGTAAAAAAAAAAATCATAAATAATATGATTTAAATAACTTTTCTTTTTATAACATATTTTTAAAAATTAATTTATTCCTGTGATTGTAAAGCTGAATTTTCAGCATCATTACTCCAATTTTCTGTCACGTGATCCTTTAGAAATCATTCTAATATGCTATTTTGCTGCTCAAAAACATTTCTTATTATTGTTGATAAAAGTAATGCTGCTTAATATTTTTACAGTGATACTTCATTGTGTGATCTTCACTTCAGTGATAGGTTCATTGATGAATAGAAAGTCCAAAGACAACATTTATTTAAAAATAGAAATCTTTTGTAAATTATGATTTTTTTTTTTTTTTTGATTCTGCCATTCAATCCATTTGTCCAATCCATTCCATTCTGACCCCAAACTTTGCCATGGTAGTGTAAAGATACGGTAATAGAAGTACACTAGAATGCAGATCTGAATTCAGCCACTGACAACAGAAATAAGAGCAATGTCTTCTTCTACACAGAACTGGCACACTACTACCCTCTTCTGGCTGCAATGTAGAAAATCTACAAGGGACCTTTATG
>JAOTRB010000005.1:15050022-15060102 GCA_027497735.1 Cyprinella lepida
GACTTGCTACACTGACCTCAGTTGTGAATCCAGTGATCAGAAAGATCCACGACAAACCAAGCTACATGGTGAACAAGTTGGAGAAACTTGAGGTGTGTTGGTCATGACATGCCGAGACTTTGGCGTGGCAGCCATTACTTGACAAGACTCTGGCCTGGCGGCCATGACTAAATAAATACTAAATAAACAGGAACTGAACAAAGGCACAAAAGTCCTTGAAACAAAGTTACAGGGAATCGTGACAGAGACAATACTACACCAATTTAAATCTTATTGTAATTATCCATAAATTGGGGACACTTTATTTCCATACTTCACAACCCACCACAAAGACATTTGAAATTAAACATGTAATTGTCACATGTAATTGTTTTAATTTATTTTATTATAAATAAATAATAATATCTAGTAAAGTAAGTACGTTTAGTTTATAAAGCACTTACCAATAGCATAACTGACCAACGTGCAGTAGGCTACAGTGAATAACTAAAAAGACAATTAATAGGCCTACAAAAAAACAAACAAACAAACAAAAAAACATATGGGATAAATTGTCATAATCATACAAAACAAGAATAAAAATGAAACCTTCAATTAAGCCACACAACACAGAAATATAGCCTAAAAATGAGCAGGAGTACAGGGTTATGGAACAAGGGATGCCAGGGAATAGAAGTGGATTTTTAGCCTGGATTTGAATTATAAAATAAATGAAAATATTATTTTTAACAACATGGAAATTATAATAATTAATCCAATCAAGTGAGAGACATTAATGCGAAGAGGCAGCATTACAGATAAAGTCCAATATGCTTTTTTATTATTCACAGCCCTTGATCTGGTTAGCGCTGTTAATCTTTATAGCACAGTTGGTATTGTGAATGCTGAGTCGCCTGGTCTGACTCCTTATCACTTCACCTATCCACCCCCATCTCTTCTGTTTTTTTTTTTCCTTTTATATCGCTCTTCAACGTGTGCCCTCATGATGCCACGGCGCTCGCTAATCCGCTCTCCACAGCGCACATGCTCAGTACCGATCACTGTGGCAATCTGTAATGGCTGCGGGATGATGTGATACGAGTCTCGGTACAGCGCCGCGTCTCTTCGGTAGGAATGCTATTCCCTGAGACCGCCAACCACTCCATTCATTCCTCCGTCAACATGGTTGACATCCGACAGAAGAATAAAGGTCGGACATCGTAGGCGCGAGCACTTGCGAGAGTCATATTCGTGTAAGTTGAATGTTTATTTTGTCTCTGTAAATTGTGGTTCTTTGAGCTGGGGTCTGTCAGTGTTTGTTATCTGAGGTCACAACAGTTCAGCAGCATCTCTAGAAAGAAGGCACTTAATAGCCGCGTGCTGCATAGCTGCATTCAAATATGATATATCATAACGTTTTATTAAAGGCATCGATAGAGGTTACGTTAGGCTATGTCTATGTCTAAGTCTACCCTTTTATTAAAAATAAAAAAACGTTTAACACCGGTTATCAGAACGTGCTAAAGAAGCAGCATTGAGCCTTTGTACAAATAACATCAACGCATAGATCCTCACATTAGTTGTTCTTATTTAGGACTATTTCGATAAGTCATTTTTGCAGAGGAGTTTATTTAATCCTGCAACAGGCTCGTTGTGCGATCAGCCAGTTTCATACAATGAATTTTCAATGAGCTCGGGGTTACTACAGTTCATTTCGAGTTAACACTGGTTCTAACACTAGAGTAGCCAGATACGTTAGCAGGGGTTGGGGTCTTATGAAATCAGAGTTTATAAATGTTACTTTTGATAAGGATTGATCCCACCCAAACTAAATCCAAACAAGAAGTTCTTACAAATATATATTATTTTTACAGACAAGCCTAAACGTTTAAAATGTCTCAGTAATCACAAAGGTCAGATATTACAAAAGTTCTAAATGCATTCGCCTATAAGGTAACCACAATAACAGAAGGCTGCCAGTGTTTCATTAATTATCCGCCAACACAAAACAAACATATGGGCTATTTATCACTATATTTACATAGCCTATTGCATATGTCTATCTCAAAAAGACATTTTATTTGTGACCAAACACAACAGATTGCGAAACAGTGTCCTACAGAAGTTACTTAGTGCAAAACAGATGCATTGCATTTGCCATTATGTAATTATTAATTCACTATATGGACAAGGTTACTGCATAGTGCTATGGGAACTTTGACAATCAAGTTATTTGCAAACACATTATTTGCTGGGTTATGGTATACAATGCAGCATATTAGACTGTTTAAGGCTCCTGCTTGTAATGTATTTGTGTGAATTATAACAGGCAGGCCAAAGGAAACAAACAGGTTATGTAATAACCTGTCTTTGACTCTGTCCATTTTATATTTAGTTTGTCTAATTATAGCCTGCGTACAATCTTTTTTAAATTTTTGCTGTATTTGGTTGATACGGAAGAAATAATTTTGGTCTTGTTTTCAGAGCTTCTCTTGTGCTTAACTTGTCTTGAGACAGAAAACACCCTTTGTTACTGACTGACACTCATGAATGTTTCTTTCTCTTTCTGTTTCTATCTACCTCTCTTGTATCAGTGCAGTGCTGGTGTGTGATAGTGCCAGTGAATTGCGTGTGGTTGGCGGTAGTCAGGAGTGATGGCTGTGAAGGAGCGGGTGGAGGCGGTGCTGAATGTGGGCCTGCGGGTCCCTAGCATCATGTTGCTAGAGGTGCTGTACCGCTGGGATGTCAGCTCCTTCTTCCAGAAGATCCAGAGAAGCAGCCTCAACAACAACCCCCTCTTCCAGTACAAATACCTGGCCCTCTACCTTCACTATGTGGGTGAGTAACAAGCCTATTTTTATGTGATAATATTTGGGGTATACCATGGTATATTAATGAGGAGTATTCTGTGTCGGGATGATATAGTTCCATCTATGGTATTACCATCTGTGCTCCATGGTTTTTCTGTGAGGGAATAAATCAATGGCTTTCATCAATAGATCAATTTACTTGTTTCTCTGTTCCCTTCCTACTACCTACAAAGCTAAATCCAACACGCTTTCATGGCAATTCATAATTTTTACGTTTTGGCGAGTTAGTGGCTAATTTGTATGAATGTATGCGATAACATTTAGGCCTCTTTCAGACTGTCAGTTCAAATCTGATTATTTGTGTATCTGATTGGAATTGATCTAAATTGTCCATACTGTACATTGCAACTGTTCAGATCTGATTTGTGTGTCCATGCAGCTCTTCCGTTTTCCGGAATATCTGCACTGGCTTCTATGGCAATGATGTTGCATTGGTAGGCATATACCAAAAGCAACAACAACAACTGCAACATGATGTTGTCTTATTTAAATTGTACTATGCTGTCGTGCTGGACTGCTGCATCTTCTGAGGCAACGGCAGAAAATATTCAAATTATATAGTTTCAAAATATGTCACCGCTATATTGTCATTTTCTGCTCGTCCGGCACTTTGGAACAACACAGCATTGTTTCAACATGTTTCCCATAACAATGTCTGACGTTTACATGCCGTGAGAAAGTCACTTAAACCACGTGATATCCGATCAGATCGTTCAGACTGAGAAGGATTTACAGAAATACGATTTAAATAGGATATCAAACCACATATGGATGTAACTTGAAATGGATTTGTAAAAATTGGATTTCATGTGATTTTTAACCATTCACACTATCTAAATCTGATCGGATTAAAAATCGGCTTTGGAATGACCTTAGATGTTTTTGTACGATCTTTTTTTTTTTTTTTTTTTCAAAAAATTGTATGTTTCCCTAAAATTCCCTATATTTTCCCTAATATATTCCTCTAATTTCATAAATTACCACCTTATAAAATATTTTTTTCTCATGAGTTTTGGTTGGCTAAAGCATGCTGTGATGGGAGATAAAGTGTGGTTTGTTATAGTTCAGGACAGTCAAGCAGTCTATGAAGATTATTTGTGTTTGGAAAAGGAGAGAAACAAATTGTTCTAGAGGTCAGACAGGTGGTCTAAATTTACACTTATTTTAATAATGGTGGTACAAGCAGCAAGATGATTGAGTGGAGAGTGGGAAAGACTGAAATGTACTTTGCATGCAAACCTATTTCTCAATGTGATTTACCCTGTGGTCCTAGCACTGACAATGGTGGAGTCAGAGGCGACCGGTTCAGGCCACAGGTCTCTCAGACAGCCCCATATACTGAGCTTTAAAAAGACCCATTGGAGCGTGGAATAATCTTCTGCACATCCCAACACACACAGATCATGAGTTATTCACAGGGCTCGTGCTGTGTTGATGTGTGCGATTTAAAACCATGTTGTGAATGCCTTCATTTTCTCCTCTTTCTCAATTGTCTGTTTGTTTGTTTTTTTCTCTATCTGAATGGGTTTCTGACTTCTGGAGCATGTTTTTTTGGTTATTTTATTTTTAGGTTTCAGCTCATTTGGTCTTGTTTGTAAGAGATTTTAGTGCAAATTCACCCAAGTAACCCCATGTTTAAATGGTTTATAAACTTTAATTAAAGCTGCAGACTCCAGGAAAGCTGGCTTTTGTTTTTGCAGATGTTTGTATAGCACCCAAAGGAATAAACCCTAATGACCCTGATTTGTCTCGTATGTGTGCTTTGCCCGTGTGGCTGTTATTTAGCCTGGAGAGGAGGCTTTTGAGGTTACATGTGGATATGTTCGTACAATAAGCTTCTGGTAATAGCTTTAGAACACAAACCACCACCCAGCAAATTGCAAAGCACAAAACAATGCACCATACTGTACATCCAGTTTACAGAATGAAACGGAATTGTTTGAATGAATGCACAGTGAAATTTGGGTTAGGGTGATATAACTGATATAAAAATACTATTTTTTTTTATTTTTAAACATATAATTTTACATATAATTGTTGACTTTATCAAAACTGTATTTTGTTTATTGATGTTAGAAATCTTTTGTACTTCATATCAGTCATTTGGTCCAAAACAACATTAAAAGACTCGCAGAAAAAAAAAAGAAAAAAAAAAAACCCTGAAAATTATATCAGAAAAAAATGTAAAAAAATTATTTAATTATTCATGATATCTGTAAAAAAATATATACTTTTTAATTTGTTAAAAGAAAATGTATATTGAAACCTTTCTTAAAACAGTACGAAACGAAGTAAGATTGTTCAATTCCGTACAATTATTGTTTGTTTTTAGTTCATATTAACAAATGAAACCTTATTGTAAAGTGTTACCACATGTTTTTAAACATTTTATAACATAGGAAGCAAAAATAAATACAGAGTACATTTCTAAAAATGTTGCACATTTTAAACAATTTTCCCTTTTTTCTTATACATATCATTCGCTCTTTTATTAAACACAAGTCAGTGTGATGCTCTTTCCACAATGACTGACTGAAAATACCCACATATACAGTAGGTTGAATGTATTGTGATGTATATCATTTAAAACGAACAGACATTATTCGTTTTCTGTTATAATGCTCACAAAGTGGCAGAAAACAAATGACTTCATTTTGCTCATTTCAGCAGTGTGCTATAGGCTATTAGCGTATTGATGCTCTGACAATAGCCATTGTTTCGAATAAATGATGACATCCTGGCTGAAAAATCCAGTATAACCCAGCATGAATTCCAGCATATATAGTACTGGTGGATCAGTCATGCTCTTCTCAATCAAAATTGAGCTGGTGCTGATCCACCAGTACTCCTGCTTTCTATGCTGGGGACGAACAAACCAGCAACCAGCATTCCACGCTGGTCCCTGTATGCGAAACATAACTTATGCTGGTGACCAGCAATGGATTTTTCAGCAGAGATTTCAAAGATACCACTAGCAGAGCCCTTACTGGTGTTCTGTTTAATAGAGATTCAGCAGCTTTTGTTCTTGGCCACAGCTTTGTTCTGCAGGTGCAACTTGTCCAATATCAATGGTGCTGCCTTACCCTCAGGACCCCCTGCCGAATGTCGGACAGAGTCCAAAAGCTCCCACAGGTGAAAAGTACTGCTGTTGGGAGAAACTTTAATCTCAGGCTTGCTGGGTTTGTATTAGTGTTGAGAAAAACCACCTGGCCCTGAGAAGCCCCCGTGAATTTTACACTATAATGAAGCAGAAAAAATAGTCCTGTCCTGTCTGTTGGAACACTTCAATTTTAAAATGACACACTGCAGGCACATTAAAACTAATAGAGATGGCCTTGCCTAACACCAGGAGCTGACATTTCTGCAGACCAGCTCTTTTCTTTCTACAAACAGTTAATACCTATATATTCTATCATTTATATTGAGGAAATATAATGTTCTTTTGGCCTCCCTGCTTTTTTAGCACACACACACACACACGCAAGTTTAGTCTGGCTGAAGGCACTATAGCAAAGAGGTTAAATTAAGACATGGAGAACATCTACTGTCAGCAAGATCACAGGCACTTTCCATCTTTACTACCTATGGATAATATGAGCTGTCTTTCAGCATTTTATCCAGCCAGAAAGCTGGCCAATTCCTCTGCTCCCTGACCTGGCGATAGCTTCCTCATATTTCAGAGTTACATTTTGAACGCAGCGTGCCAGCATACTCCACATTAATCAATATACTGAGATAAACTTTGTGCCTTCCTGCCAGTGAGTGGAATGTTTCCTCTGTTGTGTATTTCTCCTGTGTTCTAGACAGTGAAATATGGCACATGTTTTCATATTTGTGAATGGCAGAAGTGAACTGGAGGAGCAGGTGAGAGGATGAGTGCTGAATGTCAGATAAACAGTTACGCAACAGGAGGGATCAAGAGGGTTTGGCTGTGGAGTAATGAATGCCTAATCTGTGCATGGCAAAAGCCTTAATCTCCTGCCTCATCCTGTCTACACACACTCGTTTGAACACACACACACACACTGACGTCAGCGTGAGCCAGTTAATGTCAGATTGGAGGTTGAATCATGTACTACAGTACTCGTGTTCATTGTGACATGATAATAAATGCATTTACATTTAAAGCACCTTTTTTAGGGAAATATTGCATCGTCAGAAGCGTGTGTATGAGTTAAATGTCTTATGGAAACATTCCAATAACCTACATTTTATTTTGAATTTGTATTAGCCAATTATTTCCCATTCTAGATCCTCCAATTGATTTTTCTCACTTATGGCTGATATAGCTAAACAAACTAGATTTTTAAGATAAAGCCTTTGGATTTTTTGTTTTATTTATGTTTATGTATTTATTTTTCTCCAATCTTCTAGTTTGCTGGTTGGCTGCTTTTTTTTGATAACGACCTAATTAAAGTTTGAATAACATTGCAATTGCATTTGTTTAACACTCATAACTCATACGTATAATTTCTGTTCACATCCATAGTGAATGAATTGGTAACTCAACCGATTAATTCGAAAACAAAACAATTAATTCATTTAGGAATTAAACGTGTAACTGTCTGTGTTAGTGTGTCCTCTAATCATTCACTCAAATGATTTGTTCCAACACACTGATTCATACATGAACGGCAATAATGTTGCCTGGAAACACGGCTATTTTTGTTGGCGGTCCAAAAATAGACAAAGGAGTTGTCAATATTGTGATTATAATGTTAGTTACTAAGTAACTTTTTATTTATTGACCTACTGTATAAAAGCTAAATCACACTCGAAATGGTGTTTGTCAGAATTCCAGCATTAATGATTGGCTGTATATTAATAATATGGGCTACATATGCTAGAATCTAACTCATCATGTCCATCAGACTGCGAAACGATCTGACTTGAATTATTACAATTCAGCATAACCATGTTTATTTTCTAAATTGCTAATTGAGTGCCATTTGCTAAAAAGAAAAAAGAGATACAGTAGTGTATTCTGCTCACAAACCAGCTATTCTAACATTGCCAGAGACTCTTTTTGCAGGTGTGACTATCAATGAACTGGATATCCAGATTCGGTTAGTGTGCTCCGGTTGTGTGAGTTCCTTTGACAGTCTGAATGAATGGACTCTCTGCTGGTCTGAGGGATATTGAGAGAGATGTGCCCTCAGATGCCCTTCTGTGTGCTTGACAGCATCCTCATATAGCGGTCTAACAGCACTCTCATTCTTTATCCCTCTCTCTTTCAGGTTACATTCTGAGTCTGGTTCTGCTCACGCTGCCCCGACAGCACCTGGTGCAGCTTTACCTGTATGTGCTCACTGCTCTGCTGCTGTTCGCAGGTCATCAGATCTCAAGGTGAGAGTTTAGGACTTCAATATAGACAGAAAAAGCTGCCTTCTACCAAAACAACCCCGCTTTCCAGAAAGATTCTGTTTTGCATGGTCAATAATGGTCATACTTGTATTATTGAAAATGAAAATAAATATTGTCAATTGCATTAGGAACCATGACCAAGTCCAAGCCTATTCAATTCTACCAAATGAATAATGTAACAAATAAAAAAATTATATTATATTTTGGGAGTTTGTAAGATTTTTTTAACGTCTCTTATGCTTATCTTTACTTGTGTATTTATTTGATCAAATACAGTGAAAACAGTAATAATTTGTAATATGTTTTCTGTCAAATTTGATCAATTATATGCATTTAATGTTTCCCTGGTAAATAAAAGTATTATAAAATCTTACTTACCCCAAACTTTTGAGCAATTTTACACTAATTTACTCCCCTCTGTCAAACCCTTCTGTGTCATGTTTCCCAATGGAACACAAATGTAGATTAGCAGTATTCACACAGAGATAAATGGTGTATTAATGGTACCTTTCGGGATACAACAGCTTGTCACTGGGGCAGTACTCTTAAAAGGACACATTAATAAGATTTTTTACGCCTATAAGTGGCATATTAGTACCCTAGAATACAAATATGTACCTTAAGGTAGTACTATTAACCATTTTGTGGTAAAAAAGGTTCAAAGATGTCCTTTTAAGAGTACAATTTTTTTTTCTCAGTGTTCCTTTAAAACAATTTTAACAATACTTGGATTAAATTATGAACAAACACATGATTTTTATTTTAATTGTACTTAGAGTTTGTATTTGGATATTTAAATAATGTTGCACAAAGAGATTAGGATTTGATGCTTTTAAGGTGGAAAGACAGTAAAGATGTGTGCAGACAGACACATTTCTTTACTGGAGGCTCCTCTGCCATACTCATGTGTCTGCGATTATAGTGTTGTGCTTTGCTCTTGACAGGTGGCTGTTTAGTGTCAGATTAAGAGAGAGCTTTTAGCACATTTCTCAGCATAATGTGTGTCTATGGAAACAGCAGTGGCTGCTCAAATTAAGATCACCCAAGTGTGGCAAAGCCATTACTGCCAGCTCATAACTTACCTGCCTCACTCCATTCCCTCTCTGCCTCGTTCTGAGCAAAGCCAAGCTCAGTAAAGGATTGAAACAAGCTTTGTAAATGTTTATTCAGGTACGCGTGTCTCGTGTGTGATATCTATTCTCTCCACATCTCCCAAATAACATGTCTGGTGGGTCCTATTTCACCCCCAGAAAGAAATGTGTTATGATGGAAAGCCATTTTGATAATCAAATTAGAGAGCTATTGTCTTCTGAAGACTTGAGGTGCGTTGTGTACTATTCTACTGTTTTGTAGTATAAATATATGCAAGTAGTGTGCTGCTCACACTGAGTTTGAAAAGAGAGTACACTTTAAATACCCAGAAGATGCACTTAATTAATCGAAAAACAGTGTTGTTGAATGTTAGACACTTCATGCACTAAACTATCGCAGCTTTATTTACGTAGCGGGGGAGGGGCTATCATACTCCAGTGTAAAAATGGATGCAAAATAACCAAACACTACACAGTTGAGTACAAGTATAAGTAATTAGATTATTGTGCATCATTTGGGACACAACTTTGGAATATAGCTTATAGACCTCTTCGCTCACATGCTCTGGTGTGTAGCCTATACATGCATGTGTGTGTGCACGCAGAGGAGGGGTGTAATTTTCCAATAATAATCGAATAATACCCAGCGATCTTCGAATATTACTTTTGCTTGAAATGCCCATCCCTATTGCGGACCCCCTATTTAAATCCCTTAGCTAAATGTAAATGATTATTTTCAACTTCTGAATGTCTGTGGTGGTTGTTTTTGTGCTCAG
>JAOTRB010000005.1:15076982-15091895 GCA_027497735.1 Cyprinella lepida
AAAATAAAAATAAAAATAAAGAAACAGCGAGAAGGGGTGACAATAAATAACTCCCTAGCCATGTAACTATAGCCTAACTGATTGAAAAGTAATGTAATGTCCTAAAATAATAATAATAATTATAATTGGCTAATATTGGTCTATAGCCTACTATCATAATGATTCGTATATATTTGTTGAAACAAAAGATATTAAAATGCGCAGCAAAGTCGTTGCGTTTAAACTAGGCTATGAATATTATTGAAACACAAAACGATCACCATTAGTTCACTTTTCCGGTTACGCGTTTTCCAGAAATGTGCACTTCATTTTTGATGGAAGCTAATGGCCTGGCCATAGTGAAAGTACACTCTTTTCCGTCTACTAATGTGGCAAATTACAATCAGGCATTTGCCAATTTGTTGCGCCAGTTCGTCATGTTCCAGTAGCCTACCAAACATTTTGAACGTAGGCTACATTTTAGTTAGTTGAAAATCATGTTTTATGTGATTGTTATCTTGATTTTATTCGTTTTATTTTACCACTGTTTTCTTATTTATTTTCCTATGTAAAAGCTATTTTTATTTTAGTGTGTGTCAGTTTGTTTGATCCAAAACCAATTTCATAATCTTTTAACACTGTCTGCAGACTATGTTGGGTTGGGTTGTCTAGACATTTGAAACATCTATGTTGTATTAAACCCATGTTTTTGTGAATGGCAAATATATACCTGCCAGATTCATTTCTAATCCTCGTGCGTGCATATGACCTGCATTGTACTGTGAGTTAAAGATGAGTTATTTTCTCTCCTCTACAGGCATCAGAACAGAACAGGACTTTTACGTACGCCTGATTGACTCCATGACCAAACAGGTAAGACATTATTTCAAAATCCCTATACGATCTGCTGGTGAATATTATCAGATTTGCAGTGAGAGTGAACGTGTGTGTGCCGTGCTCCTTGGTGAGTTTGGGGTTACACTCTAGCATGCCTCAGGGGCACGAGGATCTGTTAGTGTCTAAATATGACATACTCTCTCTGGGACATCATTTAAGATGACTGAGCGTATGCATGTATTTATGTGCATACGTGTGACAGCGAGATTGATAGCTAGAGAGAGAAAGAAAGAAAGAGACTTTCAGTTGTATTCATTGTCTGTCACGGGAGATTATCCAGTGGTGCCTTTTAATGTTTAAACAGTGTGTGTCTGTGTGTGACTCTTTTGCAACGCCTATTATCTGTGTGTATTCAAATGTGTTGTGGGAATGCATGAAGATTGTTATAGCTTGTCATATTAACTGTGCAGGTTGTGAGCTTAAATCTTGGAGAAAAACACACAGGGCAGCGAGAGTGACCTCACATTCTCATATGTGGCGCTCTTCTTTTTCACCCTAAAACAGAAACACTCTCTCCCCCTCTCTCTCACTCGTCCCTTCACTTCCTCTCTCATGATCTCTATAAATGTTGTGTTAAAGACACTTTAGGGAAAGTGTATCCAACAACGCTAACAGCTGCAAGTCAAGAAGTGTGACGATAAATCTTAGTTCAAAGTTTCATCATTTCAAACAGGAGAGAAAAAATATTGAATGCATTTGGAATCAAATAAATATGCAAAGCGTATAAGCTAATTTGACTAATAAGTAAAATAATTGTATTTCTCATAAGCTGTTTTGCCGTAGTCATTTTGTATGACGAGTAATATGTGCGTATGTGTGTGACCCCAGGCAGGGTGAAGTGTGTATACTAGGTAATTAGCAGGCGCTGTGAGAGACGATCCGAACACTTAGTAGATCATGTGATTTAAACATGCCAGCTCGATTACCCTGTTGTTCCACCCTGTTGCTGTATGTGTGCTTATTGAGAAGCCGTAATGAAGTGGAGAAAGAGAATTGTCTGAGAATTATTTCAATTTAGTTTAAAATTTGGTATAAAACATTTAGTGTTCTTTAAATTTTCTTTAGGTTCTTTTATAATAATGATTATTATTTATTTTACAATTATTATAAAAAAAAGACTACTGTTTTTCCTGACCAAAAGCATGAATTTCTGTCCAGAAATTCCCACTACAAAATCCCTGGATGTTACATTTGGTTCAAACAGTTCGGCAGCTCCCATTTCTGTATTATGTGATTTGTTTGTGGTTTTTAATTTCCTTTTGCATGAATGTTTATGTGCGGGAAGCTAGGTGCTGTTACTGATGCTAGGTCTTGCCCGCTCTCTGCTGAGCGGTTTGGCTGGCGTGTAGCGGGACAGATTTATGTGTGTGGGTGAAAGGCAAGAGCGTTGTGCTGAGGGAGAGAGACTGTTCTCTGACACCCCTGAGGTAAATACAGTGGCCAGGGGGACTGGCCCCGGCTCAGCCTTTCACTGAGTGTCTCAATAAAAAGCCGTTTATCTCCCCAGGGTTGTCTCCCACGTGCACATATATTAACGACTGATTTATTGGCTATTTCTGTGGCAAACAGCCCTGCCATACCTGTTAATGATGTGGTGCCACTGAGTGAATGAGAAAGAGAGATAGTGTGTGTGAAAGAGAGTTTGGCAGCCTAGTCAACATGCTAGCTGAATATACTGGTACTTTACAAAAATGTATCAGATGGTATACCAAGGTACCATGGTCTTTACATAAAAAAAAAAAAAAAATCGTATCTCTGCAGTAGTACACGTACATGGACAACTTTGTACCTTATTTACCCCTTAAAGGTTATATACTTGTATTATAAATGTTGTTTGAAGGGTACTGCCCCAGTGAAAGGTGCAATTTTTGCACTTATTAAATGACAGTATTACCATGATGGTATCAAGTCTCAGGTCTTTAATCAGCAAAAAACACTCTTTCACTACATTTCCCAGAATCCTTTTCTCAAATGCTCATATTTATATTCAATTCCTCTTTTAAAGTATGTTTACCGTTGTTTGGGAAATATTTGTGTGTGACGGTCACACTTTGGATGAGCGTGGTGAGGCAGGACGCGAAGACAAAGATAAAAGTCAGCAGGTTTTATTCATAGCTGCCAACTTTTGAGTTTAGAGCTTGGAGTGAAACTTTTCCGGGGGGCGGGGCCGGGGTGTGGATGAGTGCACACAATCTCACTCGCTTTCCCTCGACCCTCTCTGCCGTGTGCGCGCTACGCGGTTTGGAGGAGCACACTGTCTCGCAAGCGCGCTTGCTCTGGATTTCGGGAGATTTTAACTAATTTACGGCATAACTAGTCAATCATGATTGGCTCAAGAGGTAGATATATAGATAAACTCATCTTCCAGGCATTTGACTGGCCAGGTTGACACTTCAGTGTGTGGCCTGTGAGAACCAATCAAATGCGTGAGAGTTGGCAGCTCTGTACTACACCAAACTGGACCGAAGCATTAAAAAGAACCGACAAATGAGAAGTATAACGCAGGCATATACTAAGTGAAAACAAGGATGATTGGATTAACACAGGTGAAACAAATGAGAGAACTGATGAGTAACCATAACTAGAACACAATGAGTGTTCAATGAGAATAGAAACAAATGGCGGGAAACTGAGAACAAAGGAGACTGAAGGATATAAACTGTAAGTCTTTGAGGGTGAAACTAAGAATAATCGTGACAGTGCCGTCCAGTCGTTTCAGGTGGATTAAATGTGTTCTGGATTTTCGAGTGGGGGCGAAAAATGTTGCCTATAACGCAGATTTCGCAACAGTTTCGAGTTGGTCACGCAGATTTGCTGTGTTGACCAATAGATAGCTGCTTGGTTTGAACGTGTGTTTCACAGCTACATTATTAAAAATACAAATGGACCTTTTGTTGCCCACGAAATTTCCTGAAAAAATGTGTAACCACATATTTATTTGTGTCAAAGACACACTTGCGCAAGGGCTATTGACTGGCTCCTCTTCAGATTACCGATCTTGTCATTTGACTGGCGTTTTTTTTCTCTCTCTCATCCATGTCAGCTTGAAACACAGCTTAGGTTATGATGGAGTGTTAGCTGGTATTTAAATGCCTTTTGAAAAACCTGGTCCAAAACCACTCTGCGGTGAGCAGTCAGCCTACATATGCTGAGGAGTGCTCGCAATGTGTTTAAGATTTCCCATTAAAGCCCCATAACTCTGTACAGAGAGGCTATACAGAGCGCCTCTCCACTCAGCATGTGCTGGCTTTGGCAGTGTCGGACGGGAGGGCTGATGAGCAGGTTTATAGAGCTGTTCAACACACACTTCTCTTTAGCACTTAGCAAGGCAGTGAAGTCCAGTCGCCTGACCACACAGTTAGCTAGCGAGAGCTTACATATACAGCTATTAGAGACAATCAAACAATCCGGGCTAGAACTGCAAGGATCAAGTTTGCTTCAAAATAAAGAACTGCTTCATGCTAAGCATGAAAATAGACACAATCAGTGCCTTTTTATGCTCACGCTCACAATAAAACCACATTCGCTTTCTTGGTTTGCCTGTGGGAACGGTTGGAGCGGGCGAGGAGAGATAGAGCGGGTGTCAAGCTGACAGGCCGTATCTGTGATCAACGCATGAGCTCATGACAGATCTGATGAAGACAATGCAGTAAAAGACTCTCTCTCGCTCGCTCTTTATCCTTCCATCCAACTGTTTCCCTCAAAAGCTGAAGCACAGAACAAAAGCGAATCACATATGCGGGCTTAATGCGCACACACACTGTTCTGACACGCTAGCGTGATGGTAACAAAGAGGGAAATGTGTTTTCATGTATTTACAGTGAATTGTTTACATACCTCAGATGCGGCTGTCAGTTCAAGGCTGCACTGCCGGCTCTCAAATGAGATTTGAGGAGCAGTTTGTGCAATATAAAATATGCATTAAAAGCAGCATCAGGGCCTAATGAAAGCTTCACACACACCTCGGCGCACCGCGCCATGCATGTTTCATGCACTTCACGGCTCTCCTTAAGGAGAGCTTTGTTCAGAAAAGTGCTGGGCTGGAAACGGCGGGCAACTCAGAGCTGTAGCTCGCCTGTTGCTGTGTGTGTGTGTTTTTTAGGGCTAAGCTTCGGGCAGATTCCTAAATAAATTTGCACGGGAGAGAGGAAGTTCTCGGTCGTTCATTCGCTTTGGTGCTGCTTGAGCATATTTTTCCTGTTAATTGCGAAACAGGGTGTGTTTATATGCCAGAAACACTTCCCCAAAGTATACGACATGCAACAAAGTGACACAAATCTCCTATATTAGATCTTTCCTGTAATCAGTAGCTGTCTGGAGATTCTGATGATGTCAGATGTGAATGGCCGCTCTGTGCCAGGCCACATAAAGGCTTAATGCTACTCCTTTGCAAATATTTACACACACAAGTTTTGAGGTTCTAAAGATCCCAGTGATTAAGTCTGCTCATCTGCACTGAAAATGTGTGTGTGCTTGTGTGAAATTTGTAGCATTCAAATAGACACCATGACCTTAAAGACTTATTTGTTGCAAACAAAATTGGCAAAACACAGTAACTACAACTGAAAAAAATTCTTGGACAGAGGTTTTAGTTCCCAGCCCTCAATATATAATTTCTAAACTTATGTATATGCATAAAGGCTATTTTTTTTACTGAAAAAGTAAAAAATAATTCATAATAGTTTTTTTTTATTATAACTGTACCGAATGATCTGCAAAATATGTATTTTATAGTGAATGAATTCTATTCTGCATTCAATTAGTATTAGATGTAACTTAACATTTTAATAAAAAAAAAACAGTCCTAAAAATACATTTTGTATATATATATATATATATATATACACACACACACACAAACCTACACTCTGAAAAAAATGGTGCTAAATAGCACTAAAAGTGGTTCATTGGCTTGTAATCATAGGGGAGCCATAGAACCATAAGAGGTGCCATAGAGCATGTTAACCACCCCAGAGAACCACTGAAGAACCAAACTGGGCTTAGTGGTGCTATATAGCACCATGACCACCGCAAGGAACCCCTGAATAACCTTTTTTTTTTTTTTTAGAGTGATAGAGCAAGAGAATTCAGTCTACAAAATCTGTTTTTTTAACTGTTTTTTTAAGCATGATCAGGTGTGACGTCAGGGGCTATCTTGAATCCAGAGGAGTATGCACTACCATTGTTGTGTTTGCCTCTGAGGAGAAATTGACAAACTGTTTTCAGACTTTTTCCAGGCACTTATGTACTGTTCTCTGCATGAAGTTATTCTGAGTCTGTTTGCAGGGGCTTTGTGTGATAAATAGCCGGTCTTATATATGAAATGAATGTGTGGAGGTGTAGAGGACGTCTTTGTGTGGCCCGAACTGCTCTCTCTGCCTCCCTCTTTCTCTCAGAAAGCCTGCGGGGTCGAGGCTCTAGGCTCAGACAGTGATGCATGCTTGCTCGTTTTAGAGGACCTTGACCCTCATTTCCGCAATGTGAAACCTTACAAACAAATGTCCCCGGATCACCTATGTCCTCTAACCACAGCAATGACGGGGAATAATAATAAAAAATAGATATGAATATGGCTGAAACGATCAGTCGACCAAATTGTCGATAAATATTTTTGATGTTGGAAAGTCTTTTGATCTCATATGATTTTACTCTATTTTAAGGGCCTGCGATAACATGGTTTGAACAGTGAGGCGCTGTAGCTAAATAGCTCCCGGACGAAATCCAATAAGAGAAGTATGCGGCGTTTCGGAGTGTAAACAAAGTTGAACCATGTCTATGAGCCAAACCAGTAGAGTTTGGGAAAGTTTTACATAACTAAAATTATAATAAAAAAAATAAATAAAAAATTGGTCCATTTTCTCATGCGGTGAAAATACATCGTAGAGGACACTGACAACGCGCCGACAGACAATGCTGAACTGGTTACTTTTGATGTAAATTAAAGTCTCAGCGTGTAAACTCTGTCAATTTTACTACAACATTCAAACAATGAATGTGGTTTTGGCGCTTTTTAATGTGTCGTGAGATTGCTGAAGCGCTTCGTTTCTAGCAGCACGTGAACCGACCATCTCTTCCTCTCAACTAACGTTAACGTTACTGTAACGATACTAGTTAGTTATAGCATGAAATTAACACGCATCAACGTCAGATGTTGGAAGAATCTACATCATGTTTTATGTTATAGCGCAATCAATGTTTCAACTGCAGAAAGACGTCAATAAAACAGCTCGCCTGTAACAAATATATCTTAACTTTATATTTAACGTTACCTCAGGAAAACCATTAAATTAAAATAAACTCGACAATCAGAAAAATTAACTCTAGAGACAATAAACTCGGTATAGCTAGAATTCATATCCATATTTTTAGTCTTATTAAATTATTCTTATAATGTCATTATTTTTTTTTAAAAAAATGTGTAATTTGAACCTTTAATATTACAGCAATGTGTTCCCAAATATGAATGAACTTTCTTTTCTGGATCGATGCTTTACTTATAAAACTTGTTTTCAAACAAGTGTTTCATGTAATTGAAAAAGCATTGTGCACTTGTGAGGGAAACAGTTCCTCATTAGAACCATCAGCTGTTATTCCGTGTCTTCGGTTGCCATAAGTGACATGTATATGTGTGTTCAGAGAGAAAGAGAGAGTGATTCATGGCAAACGGGTTTAAATGTGTGTGAGAGACAGAGAGCAGCCTGTTAATAGTCTGCAGTGTGTGTATGTTTTGAGTAGAGTCACTGATTCACGGCTGTGGGGGACATCTTGTGTGGAATTGAAGGATGGAAACAAAGCTGAGGTTTTTGGATGAAGTGTTAGCTGGGCCAGATGGCTCGCTATGCTCCAGTCTGGCAGCCCAACTGCTTGCCGCACGCATAAACACACACATGCTAATGCACAAATACATGCGTGAATGCATACACATGCACACAGAGTCTCACAGATACAGGCTTATGGAAGCTCACGCGCTCACATCTTTCCAAGAGGGCTATTTCACACTAGCTGGAGTACGACACTTATTTAGAGGGACCTGTGATTATGCAGTTTATCGGATCACCCTTCTTTATCTCTTTTCACGTCGCAAATGTCTTTTCTTATGTAGTAATAATAATTGTGCTTTGCTGAACAATAAGGTTGTGCATTGTATGTTTATCCAATCTGTAAGCCCCAGATGCCTGTGGAGGGTGGGCACTGTGGCAAGGGTGGTCCTCTATGACATAAGAGGACAGTAATCTGCACAGTCCAACAAACACTACACACATTTATTTTTTTGATTACCTACATCTGCTTTTAATTAAACCAAAGAGCAACACATGATGAAACTGAATGATGCCAAGAGAAAACAATGCAGGATTGTGCAAAATACTAAATTGAAGAATTGGCCTCCTTTCAATTCATGGGAGCAATTCAGAATTGAATTGGCCACACCCCACAGGAAGTTGAAATTCTGGGAAATTAAGCGTTCTTTCACAAAAGTCTGTCTAGCGATCAATACATCGGCTTCCCCCCACCCAAAAAAAAAAAAAAAAATTAAACAAGTTCAGTCTGTGTTTACAAATTTTGCTTTTAAGTTAAATGACAGTTACATGAATGTTCTTACATTAAAATTTGAATCGCAATTCTGCATCTTTTTTCTAATTCAATTCAAATTTCCTTAAGATTTAATACAAGGGAAGTTTATTTATATAGCACATTTCATACATTATGGAAATTCAAAATGCTTTACTTAGAAAGGAATTTAAATATCACAATAATGGCAGTTTAAAGTGCTTTGCATAGAAAATAAGCTCAAAATAAAAGCAAGGGAATTTAAAACAGTTATGCAAGGAATTAAAGGAGATAAATGATACAGTTATAAAATGAATTAGAGTAAAATGAATTGAAGTAGTAAAACGATGATACATAGAATAAAATTTTCGTCTGGCAAAACACTGGTGTATCTTATTCTGCATAAAGTTATACTCTTACACTATGTCTGTGGTGTTTATTTGGCCTAATAATTCCATTGGACATCTGATTTAGAATTTGAATTGTAATTTAAAGGACATTTTTCTATGAACATAATTATAGTGTTGTTCACTGGTGTCAAATCTGAAACAAAAGAAGATAAAACCAGTTGTCAGTTACTTACCACTGCACTGACAGTGATGTTAGATTTAACGTTAAAGGAAAAGTTCATCCAAACATAAATGCTGTCATCATTTACTCACCATTTTGCAGCTCCTAACTTGTATGACTTACTTTCTTCCGTGGAACACTCATAGAGGTGGCAGAATGATCATGCTGCTTTTTCCCCATATAGCTCCAAAACGTACCATAGAAGTAATCCATTTGACTTTAGCAATAGCTTTTTTTATTAACAGAGAATTAAGTTATTATTCATTGATTTGAAAATATTCATATCCAAACTATGGATGTCTCCATGTTTGAAGTCTATGACACAAAACAGCATTGATTCTCACAACCGAACATAAGTTTAAGCTCTTAGAGAGGTGGTTGAGGATTGTTTTCCGTTGCAGCAGGTAAGTGGGCATTAAATTGCCCACTTTAAGCCTGCCTCAGCCAGAGACAGACCACACCGCACACGAAGGCTCTGTTCAAGCCGTCCCACAGTGCACTAGGCGATTTTTATTGATTGATTTGCAGAAACAAAATGACATGAATGAAATTCAGCACCCAGTTTGTAGAGTGAGAAACAGGGGACCAAATGAACAAAACATTTGAAAACAAAGAAACTAAAACTGAACTGATCATTCCCATGCTGCATGAGATCTTTCAACGACAGCCTCTGCCAGATGGAAGAAGGGTCACATTCACCGTATATAAGCTCTGCAGTGTGTGTGTATTGACAAATAATGTGATGTCATAATGTTTTTGTTTCAGTGAAACGATACAACCATATATCCGATTCTTTTCATGGTAGAATTTAAAAGTCCCATAGAGTTAGTCATGGAAATTTATGCACGCTCCGAGTGTTTATACCACAAGGAGGAAATGTTGTTTGTCAATTTTCTCTAACCACATTTTTTCCACCTTCTCTTGTCCATCAGGCAATTATCTATGAAGGGCAAGACAAAAACCCAGAGATGTGCCGGGTGCTGCTGACGCACGAGATCATGTGCAGGTGAGAAACACACACACACATGCAATACACCACATTCCCTCCTTCACTGTTACACAATCCTGGATCTAGCATTAGTGTGACAGGGCTGAGCTTTCTGCTCACACACATACACACACAGCTGTGTGTAAGCCTTGTTGTAAAATTAGACATAAGATGGAGGATAGATTAACATTACTATAAATTTGCTGAAAGGTCAGATCTTCATTCTTTAATTTATCAAAAACGTCCGTCAAAACTAGAATAAACAGTTTACTTCTATTTAAGAGGGATGCAGAACGTTTATATCCAGCCTGCTTCCTATCAGAGTTAGGACTGTTCTTTTCTCAGACTCTGACTCAACATTAGAAATCAAAGCTTAAGATTGTTCAGAATAGATGCCAGCTGACATTTCTATTTTTGGAGCCACATTTATTGGTAGTTGGTGGCTCTTTATTTGAATTATTTTCTAAATAAACATTCAAAAGCCAAGTAGAGTAATACACTTTTGGACAGCACATTTTAGTGATAGTTGTCACCATTCCGAATTAAAATTCCTGAATTTAAATTGAATCAGCAAACAGGATGCAGATTTGCTATTTAAAAAACTAGGAACTCATTTTAAATAAAAAGCAACGTTTGTCAAGACAAATTTGAAAGTTTTGTAAAAAGCCTTGAAGTTTGAAGGTTTAAATGGATAGATATTAGTGCTGTCAAATCTATTAATCACGATTAAGCTAAACACACACACACATTAAATAAACACAAACTTTTATGTTAGATGCAATTAATCGATTTTGACAGCTAATTGATAGATACACTCATAAATTTAAAGGGAGCCAGATTTTCAGTTTTGAATTTTGCACATCCCTGTTTGTTGTGATCGTATAAAAAATGGAGTTTCATGGCATGAGAAATGGAGGAATACAGACCTTAAGTTCAGAGCTCTGCCTTCTTGAATCTCTATCCAGGTCATCCACTTCTATCTCTGAAAGTAAAAAGAGAGAGAGAGCGAGAGAAAGCCATGCACCTTTAATTAAAATCAAAAGATAAATTCCTTGCACTTAAAACTGGGTTGTGGAGATGAGTCCTCATCCATTTTTGGTTGAAATGGAGAGCATTTGAACAGTTTTCTACTAAAAATATAACACTCATGCTTGCTTAATTAGGACAAGGAAAAACTCATTACTCAATAAGAATCCTCTTGTTATTCCACAGCTAATGAATGCAGCTTGCTTTGAGTTTTGACAATGAAATATGTGCAGGCGAGCCAAGGCTCTCTCCTCTTTCTCTTTCAATCTTTCACTCCCCCTCACTACCTCTCTCTCTCTCTCACACACACACACATACACGCGCACACAACCTTCTGTTATCGCTCTTGCAAAATACTTGCTGATTTAAAGATGTGTATTGACACAAACACT
The DNA here is from genome assembly GCA_027497735.1 of Cyprinella lepida. Classification (NCBI taxonomy): domain Eukaryota; kingdom Metazoa; phylum Chordata; class Actinopteri; order Cypriniformes; family Leuciscidae; genus Cyprinella; species Cyprinella lepida. Next base: position 15,088,383 of record JAOTRB010000005.1, read on the forward strand.
TAGTACCATACGTGCCTACAAAGGCTCACCATGTCAGCTTTGATCTGCCACTGTAGGATTACACCGATCACATCTGAAGTACATATCGCCACTGGAACCCATAAGGTCCCGTCAATGCAAATGTCTGTACTTGGCTGCAGACCAAGCTTTCTAAAAGCAGCAGAAAAGGAAAAAGTGTCTATTTCAAATGAGTAAACAACTACATCTCGTCTCTATCTTCCTCCTTTTCCCGTTCTTCATCTGTATATGGTGTTTCGATACAGAGCCTGCGCTGAGAGAAAGGCACAATTACCAGTCTGCAATTAGACTGCTCTCCATTAATCAGGGCTGTTAATTGCTGTACGCCTTGCCATTAGCCATATGGTGCCACATGGGCCTGCAAGCATGATACGCAAACGCGTTTTCCCAAACAGACAAGGCTAGAGACAATCGCTCAAACACAACTCTGGGCTCCTTATGATGAAGTTCCACTTCCTCATATACACGGATTGATGAGATTTAGTTTGGTTTGTGTGGTGTAGATGAAACATCCCAAATTTGGCCAGATTATTAAAGTCTGGGTGGTCACAGTTGGAGAAACGCTGCTTTGTTTGGTTTTGGGGGCTATTTTAAAGCCGCTATCTGGAAAGAAGCTGGACTAAGGGCAGTTCAGCTTTAATGGCATCAGCAAGGGCCACATCCTGGTAATTACGTGCAGCAATTTGGATTTAATTTCTTCAAATGCTGCAGCAGGAGGAATCGCTTGAGATTAAAGATTACGGTTCCCCTGCAGGTCCGCTGGGACGGAGCAAAATGAGCCAGAATGGGCGAAAAATCCCCCTCAACGAAGCCAGAGCATGCGTGGAGTCATTAGCATATCGTTGATGGGGGGGCTTGGCGGTTCACCTATGGTGGTGGGGGGCCTTGTTGTGGTTTCCTATGGGTCCTGGCTGGCTGTTGGGTTGTCGGAGTGTCACATCCCTCTGTGCCCGCCTCTCACATCCCAGAAAGCCTTGCTTCTGTGTGACCCACTTCTGAGAGAACATTGCTAAAGACTTGACTGCTCTCAGAGGAGTGAGAGAAAATGAGAGCAGAGAGAGGAAGGAAGGTAAAAATACAACAGTAAACCGAGACGGAAGCACCACACTCTGTCCAAACTAACAACACTCCTTAGACCGCCAGCATGTGTGAATGAGGGGTCAAGCTCAATCCACTTTATCAAGCTCATCAGGTCTAAAGGAGCCAACTCACACACGGATCTGTTCTGCTCCTATCACATGATGTCTCATGCACTATACTTTTTCTCATTCAATCCCCTCTGCCATCTGTGCAGGGAAACCTGAACTCACCGCCCCACCTGCTGTTTACCACCACAGCCTCCATCCGACGAAGACACCATGTATACACCCCTTTTCCATCCCTCCTGTCATCTTTCACTTGCTTATGCTCCAATATCAATCTATTTCTCTGCTGCTGGGATACAATTTAGCACACCCGCGCACACACATTTCTATTATGTAAAATATCAAATAAAATAATACTATGTAACATGTAAAATATACATTTATTCTAAATCATAAATCTATTTAGATTTGGGAAAACGTTAGCAACACTTGCCCCTTCTGTCCTTATGAAATCCTTCCAGGATATATGCTAAAGTGCCCTTGTTACCTTTGCCTCTCCTCCCGTAACCTCGTCTCTTCTCTCCATCGCTCTTTAACTGTCCAGTTATCAGTCACACTTCTTATCCTTCAGTAACCGTCTCTGAGCCAGGCCATCTGTTCGCTGCAATTACTAATACACTGGCCGAGAAGCAGCGTATTGTGTGCTGTGTGTACAGTAGTGAATGCCTGCCCTGAAGGAGCGAAAGAAAGACTGCTTTATATTTGCTACCTCTTCCTTTTCCACTGTGTTTGAGTTCAGTGCTTGCATACGTGTAGTAATACCAAGATTAACTGCTCTCGTTCTCTCTTTCTCTCCCTCCATCTCTATTAGCCGCTGCTGTGACAAAAAAAGTTGTGGCAACCGTAACGAGACGCCCTCTGACCCAGTCATCATCGACAGGTAAGAGCTGGTTATTAGATGTTTGTATGTGTGTTGCAATGTATCTGATCATCATACTGGAAAGGAAGTCCAGTGGAAGTGTTGCAAGTGGTTTAATTGAAATTTCTAGAGTTATTAAGGATAGTTTGGTAGATTCCATATTTAATTTGACACGAAAGGCGGTGAGGGAACTTGGCCTCGGTATTTTTTTTCTATTTATGTTGAAAAAATGTTAAGCTGTTCAGTTATTTTCAATAAGAAATGTTTCACCAAATATAGGAATACATTTCATTTTAAAGCTGCAGTCCGGCGTTTTTCCTCTTTGTCGCCATCTCTGTTCGAAATCGCACTGATTAAATCAAACAATCGCTTATTAGATATCATATCAAGCACAGGTGTGCAAATTATACTTTGTTCTCAAATTGGTATGTTAATAACATCAGCAATGCGTGACTACATGTAATGTCCTTCCGTTATGTGTCCTTGTTTTCGCATGGGTCTGGTTGCTGTCTCTTTTTTTCAGTAGTCACTACAAAGTCTTTTGCATTTTACAGCGGGTGAGTCTGTTGTCACTGGTGATTGTCGTTTGAACCTTTCTGGATCGGCAATCAAATTGATAAGTTTAATTATATCATGTGGTGTGAGAAAAGGCTTTAAATCCCCAACTCCAACATCCTCACATGCAATATAGTAATGAAGCAAAGACATGCTCGAATCTCCCGCGGAAATCCACCAGTATACCACTGGAATTAAAAACATTATTAGAAGCTTACCGCTTTGAATCGAGATAGTTTTTAACACTGGCTGGTTATGTATTTTCTCAACAGTTTAACCCCCAAAAAAGCTACGGACTGCAGGTTTAATTCAAAAAAATAGAAAACAGTTACTGACCCCAAACTTTTGATTGGTAGTATACAAGAAAATAACAGCCTGTTTAAAATTTTTATTTAGTATCTGAATCACTGGAGATAATGCTGTAAAAGGATTAAAATTACATTCAAACAAGTCAAAAGTGTTGCTCTATAACAGCTTTGTGAACACATGTCTGTGTGTGCTCTATATTACTATATACGCTCTGCTGCTCAGAATAAAACATTGCAAATCAAAGGCAGCAGTTCAAAGAATTCACCATCAGTGGGAAAAACAACCTGACAACAAGCATAAAAAAGCCTTCCTGGAACCAGAAACCATTTGTTTGCAAAAGAGTAATTGTTAAGTGATCGAGCTGGGCTGTTTTGAGGCCCTGTCGGGTCCTCAAAACATGTTGTTGAGTATGTATGTATGTGCTCTGAAGTGTGCGTGTATGAATAATCAGCAGTGAAGATGTGCAAGACTTCTGGAGAGAGCAGCATGTGCAGCGAAGCTCATCTCCGACCCTTTTTGTTTAAAACGATCATACAACCGTGTCACGTTATTATCGAGGGCGCGACTATTTCATTTCTGACTCGATCGTGCCGTGGTTCAATGAAACTAAGCATGGGTTTCTGCAGA
>JAOTRB010000005.1:15094498-15104880 GCA_027497735.1 Cyprinella lepida
CTATCTATCTATCTATCTATCTATCTATCTATCTATCTATCTATCTATCTATCTATCTATCTATCTATCTATATCTGAACCATTGAGAGCACAACAACATACCACAACATACCAAAAGTCCAAATAAAAACACCAAATAATGGATGCGGTGCAGAATTAGGCCAATACCCTCTCCTTCTAAACATCCAAAAAAGAGCCATCAAATTCTGGAAAGACTTAAAAACAAGTGACCCCAACACATACAATTACAAACCCCTAAAACACCAAGAGCTGAGTGTTACGAGGAGTCCCTTGTGCCAGCTGGTTCTGAGACTGTAGAGATCAGCTTTCCTCAGCACACACACACACACACTCACACACATTCGGCCCGCACAAATTATCACCACAAAACAAGACAAGTACATCACCCATTGGACAAACACCATTACCTGGAATGTTATTTGGCACTAAATTGAGAGTACACTATTGTGAACTACCTGAGCACATTGATGTGAAACTCAGGAAATCCCTGGCGATGTACAGACTCAGCAAGCACAGTCTGGCCATAGAGACGGGCCGGCGCAGACAGACCTGGTTCTCTCTTGAGGACAGACTCTGCTCGCACTGGACCCTGTGAGTGACGGTGACCGAGCTGCACTTCCTCACAGAATGCCCAAAATATAAACACATCAGAGACCACTATTACCCCCAAATTAATGACATATTTCCCCAATTAACACTTGTAATCCAACCCAAAAACTCCTTCATTCTTGGCGAAGAAGCCAAATGCTCTTATATAGCTGCAAAATTTGGAGCATCTTGCCAAATCCTGAGGGACGACCAAAAACCAGAAAACATCCAATAACGACATACTCATTCACAGCCTAAGACCTACACACATGTATATAATGTTCAATATTGTTTGTTTTTGTTTTTTATATAGATGATCTCTATATCCTTTTTTATTTATTAATCTTTGTTTGTTACTATTATTGTTTTATGATATCAGTATTATTATTTTTTGTGCACTAAATCAATTCTAAACCATTCTCTATGTTGTTTTGATGCTTTGGCGAGAGAGAGAGAGAGAGAGAGAGAGAGAGAGAGAGAGAGAGAGAGAGAGAGAGAGAGAGAGAGAGAGAGAGATATTTGTGAGTCTGGGCGCATAGGTGTATATGTGTGGCCTACTTAAGCCCAAACGGTGCTTGAATAATAAAAGGCCAAGTTCTGCTGTTCAGAGTTAATACAGGGTTAAAGATATGCAGCTCACTGTCAACAATCCCATCATCCGCCTGGATGGTTCCCAAAGAAGAGCATGCACTCCTCTCCACTCGCCCGTGCCTGTGTGTGTGGCCCTGTGCGTGCTGTTCTCCCCTGACAACTTTACCATTCTGTCTTCTTTACTCTCTATATACTGAGCCCCCACTCTCTTTCTCTGTTGATTTCTCACTCGCACAATTATCAATGTCACATTGACATTTCTTTTTAATTAAGCTAATTAATTAACCCAATTAATAATGTATATTATTTGAAACAAATTAATTATAACTCCAGCCCATTTGCTATTGTAAGTAGTGGTGCAACGAATCATTCGTTCGGATCAATATCCTCGGTTCGGCAAACACTTGATCAGTGGATTGATTTATGAAAAAAAAAAAAAAAAGTTGTGCTCTTGTTTAGTCCACACGGAGGAGCTTGAATATCCCGCGTCATTTAAATCCCCTGTATGGGAGCATTTTTATTTTATCATGATGAAGGAAAGAGGTAGATAAAACCATGATAGTGTGTAGGCACTGTGGCAGAGCCAACACAAGCAAACTTGGACACATCTTCTCCTCCACAAAAGAAGTCAGCGATGGCAGAGCTTTTGGGAGAGACCTTTGCCAGCAAATACATGGACAACAAGACTCCTGCTGACATCATCAAAGAGGAGGTGACATCCTACCTGGCAGCAAGCGGCATTACAGTGGAGGGTGATCCACTGACATGGTGAAAAAGCAATGAGTGTAAATACCCTCATTTTGCCAAGATGGCAAGATGCTATCTCGCTTCGTTTTCTCTTCGGTTCCTTCCGAGAGAGTGTTCTCAACAGCAGGGGACATAATGACTGCAAAGAGGTCCACACTCTCCCCAGACAATTTAGACATCCTTGTCTTTTTGAAAAAGAATTTGAAATTATAAAGTATGCTTTGCTTTCTTTATTTTATTCTTTTTTGATGATGTGGGCATAGGCTTTAGTTCACTATCCATGTTTCAAGGAAGATGATGTGTTATTAATGGTCATTGGTCCATGTTTAAAGGATAGAGATAGGCCTTTTTATGTTGCACTTTGTTGTTTTTCATGAATTATGTTAAAAAGAAGATATTATGCTTTGTGCACTTTAAGTTAATTTTATATATTTTAATTTAATAATTCAAAAGTGTTAATAAACAAAAAGACAAAACTTATGTTTATTTGTTGTGTCTTTTCTTTTATTTATTTATTTTTTATTTTTTGCTGATCCGATCTGTGACTCTGATCAGAGAAACGCCCGGACTGACTTTTTTGATCCGTTGCACCACTAATTATTAGACTGTAGCTACCACTCATAAAAAAATAAATAAATAAATAAAAAAACATTGTGAAATGTTCTTATGCTAAAATATATTCCATACACAAAGAAGCCTAAGGCAAAGTTTGTATATTCCCAGATTTAAGCTACATATACATTTTCCAAGTATACTCAGGTCTCCATAAGCATACTTTAAAGCGAATAAATATTGCATTAAAAAAAATGTGCAAATACAATTTTCAAATAATAATCCAGTTTCTACATGTTAATGAAAACGTTTGAGGTTGGTAAGATTTTCTAATGTTTTTCAAATAAATCTCTTATGCCCACCAAAGCTGGATTAATTTGATCAACACAGTGAAAGCAGACATATTGTGAAATATGATCACATTTTAAAATAACCGTTTTCTATTTGAATGTTTTAAAATGTTATTTATTCCTGTGAAGGCAAGTCTGAATTTTCAGCATCATTACTTCAGTCTTCAGTGTCAGATGATCCTTCAGAAATGCTTATAAAATGCTAATTTGATGCTCAAGCAATATTTCTTGTTATTATTATCAATGTTGAAGAAAAAAACATAATTATATGTATCAGTTTCTGGGGGGATAGAAAGTTCAAAAGAACACTGCTTTATTCACACACTGTTTTGTGATTTTCTGGATTTTTGCTTAAATTACATTGGCAACATTGGTTAATTTTGTCCCAAATCCATAGCTCATACACACAAACACACAGCTATTCGCTCTGCTCTATCTCTTTGCTTGTCCAGCCTGTTGTTCACGAACAGGGCATGAGGTTGTGATCTCTGGGAAGACTGATCGGCCCTTCAGGCTAGTGCTAGAAACCCTGGCAGTCAGAGTCTCTTCCTCTGCTCTCACAGATAAGAGGCATGGATCAGCCAGATCACTGATCCACTTCATACGCTTTAGACACAGATCTGACCCACTCAAGGCTTCTGACAACACTTACTGATGAGAAAGAGTGTTTATGAGCAAGACAGAGAGGAAAACTTCATTTTACTCTAATAAAAATAACCAAACCGTCTCACTTTCACACACTAGTAGTGACACAGATTAGTCTGGTGTTGTTTCAAGAAGCATGTGTGCGGATGAGACCGTGTGTTTGTGTGTGTTCGTATGGAGGGTATTGTTGATGTATGCCATTTCCTCGCGAGTGTGTGTGTGTTGATTGAGGAATGTCAGACAGGAAGTACTCCTCCCGGGGAAGGTGATGTCACCGCAGCTTCAGGGTGGCTTCCTGTCTACTTCTGCAGCAACAGATGCACTCTCCCAATTGCAAAAAAATATCTGTCGTAAGCCCACACATACAACTTATTAACGTTAAAGGGTTAGTTCAGCCAAAAAGTGAAAATGATGTCATTAATGACTCGCCCTCATGTCGTTCCGAGCCTATAAGACCTCCGTTTATCTTCGGAACACAGTTTAAGATATTTTAGATTTAGTCCGAGAGCTTTCTGTCCGTCCATTGAAAATATATACACGGTATACTGTCCTTGTCCAGAAAGGAAATAAAGACATCATCAAAGTAGTCCATGTGACACCAGTGGGTTAGAATTTTTTGAAGCATCGAAAATACATTTTGGTCCAAAAAATAACAAAAACTACAACTTTATTCAACATTGTATTGTCTTCCGGTTCTGTTGTCGAGCCGCGTTCAGTGACGCTACTAACGTAAAACGCTGCTGACGTGTTATCAGTGCGCCCGAGCTTCGTTTATAGACTGAGGGAAATGCACACTGTAAACTAAACAATCTTCACAAACATGTCTAAGGATTTTGACACAGAAGAAGACTTGCCCCGTGATATTTATTTGAACCCGAATACACAGACACACCAGATACACGTCAGCAGCGTCACCGAACGCGTATTGACAACAGAACCGGAAGACAATACAATGTTGAGTCAAGTCGTAGTTTGTTGTTTTTGGACCAAAATGTATTTTCGATGCTTCAAAACGTTCTAACTAACCCACTGGTGTCACATGGACTACTTTGATGATATCTTTATTTCCTTTCTGGACAAGGACAGTATACCGTACATACATTTTCAATGGAGGGACAGAAAACCCTCGGACTAAATCTAAAATATCTTAAACTGTGTTCCAAAGATGAACGGAGGTCTTACAGGCTTGGAACGACATGAGTGTGAGTCATTAATGACATCATTTTCTTTTTTGGGTGAACTAACCCTTTAAATCTGATGTTTTTCTCAGTCTACTCTAAGCAACCTCAGATTCACCTCTAAAGGGCATGCTGGTAAAACATCCCCTCTCTGCCTCTCTCCACCGCATGCTCTCACGCAGACACATCAGGGTAATCCTGTTATTTCTGTCAACACACACATACACACACATATTTCGAACAAGTGATCAAATATATTTATACAAGAAATCATTACAAAATACAAATAAAAACTTGAAGCTAAAGTTGCATAAGTCATTTTTTGAGTTTATTTTTCTTATGAATGGCAAAAAAAGCAATGCGTTAAAGCAAAAAAAAAAGCTTTATAAAGATGTATAGTCACATATTTTGTCCAATGTATCTTTTTTCTAGAAAACTCAGATGAAGAATACGATTTTTTTTTTGTTGTTGTTGCAGTGAACACATTTTCTATTGGCTTCTCTCATCCATATGGTCAGGCCAATCAAGATTTCATAGATCTATATTTAGCATTGTGTACCGCTCAGTGGGTGTGCGTATTTGCGTGCGTACTGCACAGAGGGAACCCCCGTGTCTGAAGTCCATTGTTGTGGTTTGTTGTGTTTGGGATGCACTTCCTGTGGTGAGAGGTCAGCAGCGCGCAGCCTCGGCTGGCTGCTGAATAATTCATGCCATTGACTTTGTGTCAGCTTTCACAGGCGTGCCCAGGGATGTTTTATTCATTTATCTCATTTAGGGGCCCTTCCTGCACCTGTTCCACCATTAAGCACCCCGCTCATTTGCATTAGATGCTAATTTAGTTTATCGGCAGGCCTGGGATCCCCTATTTTTATTATTTTTTCTTAGAAACAAATATTGTACTTAACACAATACATCGATTTTTACATGAACAATGAGTATATGCATTGTCAGTCTTTTAAAGTCAGCATGAAAGACAGAAAGAAAGAGATTTTGTAACTGTTAAGCACGCATTGTTTGCTGATAGTTTATTGTAAAAAAAATAAAATACAATTCCTAATTACTGAAACTTATCTGAAGAGAGTGAACATACGTGTGTGTGTGTGTGCGTGTGTGTGTGTGTGTGTGTTTAGAAGGTGTCAGAGGGAACAGACTTGCCCTGGAGCAAGTTAAGCACAGATGTGCCTCTTTATACCCCTTCTCTTAGCTCTCGCCCTATTCCCTCACTCTGCATGAAGATCACCTTTCTTTTAAACATACACACACACACACACACACACACTGTCATTTTCTCTGTCATCCATCTGTCTCTCTCTTTCTCTCTTTGTTCTATTTTTATCGCCACAATCATGTTATCATAGGACAATACTTTGCTATTCATTCTCATTCAATTCAGGTAAAGTGAACAGAATTTATTCTGTTATAAGTCAACTTGAATTGGCATTCACAATGCATTTTACTTCCGCAAAGTGATGCTAGGACTAGATTTGATTTTATATATATCGGGAATTCATTGGATTGTAAAAAGTGGTCATTACTTACATGCCCGAATTACACGAATGTAAGATTGGCATAGTAATGCTTTAGTAGCTATTTGGCTTTCACATTATTTAAAGTCGCGTTTAAACGAAAGTATTGACAGATCTCTTGTACTGTGTTGTGACTAAACATCTGAATAACATCAGAAAAATGAAGGACGAGCCTCTTTTTTATTCATTGGTTGTTGATTGAACATTAAATGTGTGTATTGGGTTGACTTTCATTAAATGCTGAGTTTAACAGTCTGCACAGCCTTAATAATGTCAACTTAAAAAGAAAGTAATTTCAGACGACGACCAAGTGATATTTTGATTAAAGATTACAGAAGTTTGTAATAACGCACAGATGAATCAGTCACAATAAGACTTGATAAGCTAGCTACATTAAGAACTTCATTAGGATGAATTTTTAAGACCTCACCATGTGTTCAAGGAAACACACCTCCCACGTTGCTACCGTGAGGGTGAGATGTTTAGACCTCTCGCAGCAAATATATTCAATGGACGACTCTGTATGTCTTTCCAGATCTGTGTTAGTTTGTGTACGTGTACATTAGTTAATTAGTATCACACAGAATACAGAGCCTTTTCAGTGGCTGACACCACTCAAATATGTTTTTACCACTGAACGTGCTTTTCGCTGTTGGACTCGAGCGTGTTGGCTGTATGTGTGCTGTGTGTGCCACACATTGTGCCCATCTGGAAATTAATCTTGTTTGTACTGTCTGAGACTGACTACATTATGCCGTATGTCTACTCCTCTAATTGCTAAACTCATCAGCTCTGCCTAATAAAAAAATATCCGCCTGAACTCCATGCCATGGCTTGACAGTTTAATCTACATTGGGTACCATGAGGAACAGTTCGCCTTAGAAAGAGAGTTCTTTATTTACTCACCGTTATGATAGCTGATATGACTTTCTTGTTTCCGTGGAAGATTTGGCATCCTGTGGTCTGGGAAGTGATGATTTCAAACATCATAAATGTATCATGACGATCCACATGACTCATGCATTACATTCCAAGCATACTAAAACCTAAAATTGATTAACAACTGAACAAGCGACCGATCACTGCTGATCGGTCATAAAACTAAAGCTGTTGCTGTTTAAAAGCTATAGTTTGACTCCTCTTAAGTCGCCATTTTAAAATATATGTACGTAAATGTGTTAGATTAAGTACGATTTCAGTCTGGTCTTCTTAAAAATTGAAAAATAGTACACTATTTTCACACACTATTATAAAATAGAATACTTTTATGTGTTTTTTTTTAGAGACTGGGGAAGTTATAAACTGCGTTATATGGAAAGAGCAACAAGTACATTCTGCTAAACATCTCTTTATATCCTTTTTATATGGAAGAAAGACACAGGTCAAACATTTTATGACAGTACATGATGACATAATTGTAATGTTTGGGTGAACCCTTTACACATCTGTTGCTTACATTTGTTCACCATTTGGAAATATAGGTCTTAAAATCATAAACAAAGACTGAAGGTTTAGGCAATAAATGCAGGAGGTGCAGGAGCTGTATAGGTCAGTTAGGTGTCTGAGAGGTCTATCACTAACTCTAATCATTATCTTTCTCCGTCAATATTTCGATCACCATCCTGTACAAACATGAATGGAAGGATGCAAGGATGACAAATGCAGTTATTGGATTGTCGTATCTCAAAGTACACCATCAGCACTCAACTATTTGATTGCCAACCTGTATATTTGGGCCTTAGGGCAGAGGATTGTGGGAACTGTAGTGCACAGTGAATGTGTTTTGGAGGCCAACAGAGTTGCTGAATAGCGGATGATTATGCAGCCCTAAGGTGTTGATGGCTTCACTGGGCTGGCCTGGAGCTCCCTCACTGTTGTGTTCCTGATGTTTCTTTCTCTCTTTTCACCGTCTTATTTTTTTCTTCCTGGGGCCGGGCAAAACTGCCTCAGGGGACTGTGGGTAACTGTGATTGACAGTCAGATGCAGGCAGAGGTCGAAGCTGCTTTAAAACGTCAATGGGCTTTCATCTTGTAGCGGACACTGGCTCTCTTTATACACACACTCTCGCTCTTTTACTCTCTTCATGTGCTGAAACACACGTATACAATCAACACAAAATATGGTGTTAATGCTATCATTATACAGTTTGCACTGATTTAGCCACTTACAGTTATAAGTGCACATGATAAATTCATGATTTAAGAGATTTTCTTCTGCCTTGCTGAAAGTAAAACTATCTTGACCAACATAAACTTCCATGGTAGAACATTTGTTGGTCAACCAGCATGGTGCTTTTCATGAAGCTGGTTCACTGGAGAAATGCTGGTTAAGCCAGTTAAAGTCAACAATACTTTTAAAATGGGCGATTCTAATTTTTAAAACTGAACATTGAAGTGTTTATTATAAATAATGTTTCTGTGCACAATGCACATTATGTGCCCTTGTAATCCCGAATCAAAATAACTTCCCTTCACTTGTAGCGGCTCCTCTCCTCTCTTCTGTTGTGCTGTTTGGCATGAGGTTGGGACAACCTGGCTGTCACCCACATGAGATTGCAGCAATAGCAAACCACAACGATCCAGTCTATTCCCGATAGACAAAATCAAGTCCCATTCTACATTTTTTTTCTTGTTTGAGAAGCCGAAGCCATTTCCCGTGGACATACGTCACAAAAGGAAAGAAAAGACTATCACAACTTCTCTTTCATGCCAACTTGAGAAGCCTAACATGCTGGAAAAAGTAAAATTCTTACACTTATATAGTTTGAGACTTTTCAAAATAATCAAATCGTGCTCTTATATGTGTGGCTGAAGAATATCACATTTTTGGCGTCACAATTGGGGGTTGGGAAAGAAAGTGTACACACACACACATACACACAGAGATCTGTCTAGCAGGAGCTGGTGGAGGCATCTCTCATTTCTCATCTGTTTCATCCTCCATGCGTAATCAGATTTCAGTGTTTGCTGAGGAAAGAGGACCACTCACTCTCAGAAAGACACGCCTCAGCCTCCCTGTCTCTGTGTCTGTCTGTGTCACCCCGGTCTGGGGGTGTTAGCATCGTCTGAATTACAAACATGTCTTACCTGCTGACTTACACGTTTTGGTAAGTGTAGTGCGTTCTCTCGGTACGTGAGTGATGTAGTGACGGAGAGGTAATGCAAATCTTTATTATTAATGTGCATGTAGAAATAAAAATGCTAATCTTGTCCATATTAATAGCTTGAACGTTCCCAGGCTGCCTCGAAGGGATGTCAGGGTCCACTTCTACACACAAGTGCACATGCTATGATTCAGTGTTCACGTACACTTACAAACAGACAATGCGAGAGAGAGAGAGAGCTGTGGCCCCTGGCTGGGTAAATGGATGGCTCAGGTTACAGCTCTGTGAGTGCTGGATGAAGAGAGAGAAAATGAGAGAGTGAGAAGGCTGTGGAGGATATTCTGGATCACAAAAGGGTCAGAGGATGAAAAATAGATGGACGTGTTAGTTCAGCTCTGGGTGAATTCAGAACTGGTTCCTCACCTTCCCTCAGAGCTCACCTGACCTCCTGTCCACAAATCTTTTTAGGGATACACCGCGGAAGAGTTTAGAGGAGTGTGCCCTTTTTTATGTGTACTGCTCAAAAGCACACATCTAAGGTCTGTTCCAAAAATCTAGCGAGCTGCTTCTGTGTGCATCATTTTCATGATTTCGGAAGGATCATGTGACACTAAAGACTGGAGTAATGGCTGCTGACAAAAGCTTTGCATCACAGGAATTAATCGTGATTATAGATTGTAATAATATTTCACAAAATGACTGTTTTTACTGTGTTTTTGATCAAATAAATACACCCTTGGTGAGCATATGCAACATCTTTCAGAAATTTTTGAGTAAAATATGAAACAGGTAATTGTGGGAAGTTAAATATAAGAAATTGAGTCACAATTGTGAGAAAGTCAGTTTTCCTTCGTAGAAGAACTTGGATAAAAAGTATCTATAGATTAAATACATTAGGATTATATATAACATATATCAATGTATAAGTCATTAAATAACTATTCAAAAAGAATTCACGCCACGTATATTTATGCAATCAGTCGCAAAGTTAGAAAAACACTGTTTTAAAGGGTACATATCATGCTTTTAAATCATTCATTTTTACTTATAAATCATACATTTGTGGTCTATATAAAGCAT
>JAOTRB010000005.1:15159252-15170481 GCA_027497735.1 Cyprinella lepida
GGTTTGTCCATATTTTACCCAAAATTGGGTTAAAACAACCCAGCATTTTTTAGAGTGTATATATATATATATATATATATATATCTTGAGCAGCAAATTAGCATATTAGAAAGATTTCTGAAGTTTCATGTGACATTGAAGACTGGAATTATAATGCTGAAAATTCAGCTTTACAATTACAGAAATAAGTATTAAAATCCCTGTGTAGTAGGATTTTGTGAATCACTCTCTCATTCTTCCACATCCACTTTTCCAGTTACGCTTTCATTAGCATCCGCTCTGATGTGTCTAAAAGTACAATGTAAGAGTTATTAAGCCGAGCAGTAAGGTGATGCTCTGACTAGAACTCGTCCTACCCATCAGACACTTGGAGCGTTGCCCTCTTCCTCACACTGACTGTGGTAATAGCCCTCTCTAATTGAAGTGCTCTTAGTCGTGCCATTTGCAATGCACTGTCCAATCTCTTCTAAAAGCATAAGGTCCCTGTCCGAAGTGCCCTACAGAGGGGACAGTAAGCACTTTATTAAACATTACACGTGTGATTACATGTACCCTCCCTGTTCGGCAGACATCGTAGTACTCTTGCTAATGCTAATGGAGCTAAAGGGTCAACAAAGTCAAACTATATCCACATTACACATGTGAATGGGGGCTCTAAAAACTATGAGTGAGTGTTTATGTGAACGTGGCGTGCGGTTAGGAGACCAGAAGGACAAATCTGTGGAGTGGAGGGAAAGAAAGACAAAGGATGTCTTCCTAAAGTGAGGGCACCCAGGGTTTTGCAGGGGATTTAGGAGGACTATGAGAGCGTGATGTCAGCGATGAGGTTAAGCCCAGACTTATCTCCACACAAAGCAGGAAAGAGAAAGGAAGCGAGAGCGTGGAAGAATAAGGGACAGTTCAGGAGTGCTCAGACAGGGTCAGTGGCAGAGGGAATCAGCGAGGAAGAAGCCACGGCTTAGAGTTCTTAAATGATATTATAGACGAGGTCTGTAGCGCTAATCTGCTTACCCAAACAACACTGTGGATAACACACACACAAACATGTTTTTATCAATGCACCCAATGAGCTGCAAATGCTAGATCTGATCTATATATGCACTGCGCACTATCATATATAGCATATTTTTGTTCCATATATTTACAAATTACATACAAACCCATATACAGTAGTCAACATTTGAAGTGGATCTTTCATTTGAAGTGGACTTTTCGAGCAACGAAAAGTTATACATGAACTTTGAACAATACCCATTCTTGTCTTAGGACAACTTTGATGAGCTTTTTTGATTCACATCCAATGTATATGTGTATGTATCCAATGTATATTACGTATAATGTTCAAATGTAATATATATATATATATATATATACATTTGAAGTGGATCAAAAAAGTTCATCAAAGTTGTCCTCTTTATATACAGATACAGTATGTGATCATATGTATACATATTTTCCATCTGACATGCCACATGGCACAAAGGCTTGAAATTTGGATGATTGGCCTGACCCATATTGATGTGTAATGTTGTAGATGTTAGAAGGGTGGCACAAACAGTAGATTAAAGAGCAAAGGATGAGACTTGGGCTTATCCTAGATGAATCCAAGCCAGTGCACACAGACTATGCATATTACATTCCTTCATTGCTAACAAGTCAGCTGCACTCACTCACTCACGCACACATTGTTATTGTCATTGTGGGGCTTTCCACTGACTTCTATTGTTTTTGATATAAGCTAATACTGACTAGCCTTAACCTAAAATCTAATCACACCCCTAAAACTTTATTAAAAAGTTTATATGTATATGTATGTATTTATTAAATAATAATCAAAAAAATTATTATTATAGCCTAAGAAGAGAAGAACGGATGAGTACACATATATATTAAGCTATACTTCACAGAAAAATTGTCTAAATCTGAAAACCTCCATTGGAGACATTGATTGTAAAAATTATATTTATTTATTTATTTATTTATTACATTTTTTATCATAAAAAAAATCAACGGCTAGACTGTATGTTTGGGTTAGTCTGTACTATTTATAATTAGCTGTACACTAGCATTCAAAAGTTTGGGGTTGATATTTGGTATGAATTTTTAATGTCTTTGAAAGAAGTCTCTTATGATCATCATTTTATTTTAATTATTATTATTCAATTTTTTCAAGTTTTGTTGTAAATGTAATGAAAAAAAATTGACTGTCACTTTTGATCAATATAATGCATCCTTTTTTAGTAAAAGTATTCATTTGAACTATAGTGTCTATAAAATGAATAGGAGTCCATGGTATTGTTAGTAAAAGTGTGTTGTTAAGTTTAAGATGATGGATATGTAGATCCAATAGTCACTACAATAGAGTCAATGCATTTGTGTAAGTAGTGACAGCCAGCAAATATAATAGTGTATGTTGCAGATAGACGTGGGTTCTCAACCAGTGCAGTGAACCAGAAACCCATAAATGAAGAAAAAAGAGAGATACCCCACTGTGCTAATTAATATTGTAGATTTCAGACTGCGGAGAAGGACGGGAAACACGCTGAGTCACAGCCATACAATATCTGACAAGCCCACTGGATCCAACATTAAAACACTGTTATTAAAATGCATAAACAATAAACACTTCAGATCATTTGAGAGACATTATTAATTTAATTGATAAAGGGCACAGAAACATTCACAATATGTACCCCTGTGAGCACAACACAGTACATACAGTGGGTAGATGCGTCTAGCATATTTATATTTCTTAATAATCGTTAATAAGAGTTAATAGGGATTCAGAAATCAATCTACGATGTTACCTTATAACAGAACATCTCACTGGATCTGTGGCTATGGTGAATATGGGTGCTCTTTGGAATGACTTTGGTAACACCTTTCAATCTCTCCTGATCTTTCTCCTGTTTTCTTCTTTTCACTCAGCTGACAGGCATGTTTCTGGCATCTTCATATCCTAGACCAGTGTGTTGCTCATTGTAACTGTGTGAATATGTATGTAGCTATCTATCTTAAGAATGCCGAGTAGGAGGATGTAGGTTAACTCCTCATAGCGGGGTGGCACATAATATAGCTTTAATGTGGTCAATGTCAATACCACACAACACTGCCATCTTTACCTCAGTCTCTGCGTCAGAGTCATGAACAAAATGGCCTTACCTCATAAATCCTTTTATTCTGTGTTTTTCCAGGTTCTTCCTGAAATTCTTTCTCAAATGCAACCAGAACTGCCTAAAGAATGCAGGAAACCCGCGAGACATGCGACGCTTTCAGGTAAGACCAATTTTAGTCATGTATGTGACTGGACGAGCTGCATTTATATTGTCGTTAATGCAAACATTGCAAGTATTATTATAATAATGATTAGTTTATTTATTATATTAATGTTTAACAGAAAAGTAGTTCATGAAAATTCATATAGGAAATAGAAAAATATATTTGAAATATTTTATTTTACTACGAATCTACATTCTTAATTGCATTAAGTACATGCTATAATCAAATAATCAGAATAAATCGATCAATATTTGCTAAAAAAAACTTTCAAAGACATTACATTAGAAAATTATTAAATAGATATTAGAAAAGTGGCTATAAATAGTATATATTCAATTATATTTTTTATTATAATTGTATGTATTATATTATTACATACACTTAAAATGTAGTTTTATGTAATTTTGAAGCCAAAGAATGGTTTCTTAACTGATAAAATGTGAGTACTTGAGAACATATAAAGAAATACTGATGGAGAATAGAGAGAGAAAAAAGAAGCTTTGAGCGAAGGAAGTGGCTGCCCAGAACAGGGATAATGTAAGCGGTGTTTGCCAAGTCTCATCAAGCCTCTTCCTCTCTTGAGATTGAGAGACCTCTCAAAGCCTGAGAGCCATTTAAATCAAGAGGCTCCTCAGTTGCTGTGAGACACCTCTAGTCTATGACTTTAGCTCCTTGAGAGCTGTTAGCTGCTGTCATGGTTCCAGGCTCTCTGGTGAAATGTGCCTGTACGTCAATTTATCAGTCAGCGGTTACACCTGTGTTTGTGCTGCTTCAACACTTGAGCTGTTTGTTTGAGCTGCGTATTCATTTGTATACAAGGACCGAGTGTGTCTTTGTGGGTGAAGTGAAATGCAGTCATTATTCGTCTTCTGCAGGTGGTGGTGTCTACGACGGTCAACGTGGACGGACACGTCCTGGCTGTGTCTGATAACATGTTTGTACACAATAACTCTAAACATGGACGTAGAGCTCGCAGGCTGGACCCGTCTGAAGGAACTCCGTCATACCTGGAACACGGTGAGAGTACACACTGTATGTGTCTACCTGTTTACATGCGTTTTGTTGAGAAATAAAAACACAAGTTTGTCATTTTTCACATTGAGAAAAATAGGGGGAAACAGAAGGAATAAAAGACAAGAGTTACACCTACAATGTTTATGTAGTTGCCGTTATAAAATCCTTCATTGTACTTTTCCCCACAACAAACTCTTTTATTTGCACACAGCTAACGTTCCTAGCACATCCAGCAAAACTAAGCCACTTTGTCCCACTCCATATAGTTTAATGGTTGCACAGATGGTTGCCAATCATGGCTAGCAATGCCTTTTTCCTTTACATCAACTTAATTTAAAGCTTAATTATTCAATTTCTACCCAACAAGTGTAAACAAATGGTATTGCAAAAATAGTGATTTCACTTTTTTTCAACCTAGCAATTAAAGCTGTCTCTAAAAGGTTTAAATATTGAACAAAATAATCATTCTTAAAACAAGTCGAACATGTTGAATGGTGGTGCTTATGTGCGGTCAAGTTCATATGCAAAAAAACTAGCAAATGCAACCAGGTCAATTCCACTGAAGAATCCTTGAGTTTAAAGGCCCTTACACACCTGGACGAATATTCGCACGTGTTATTCGTCTGCGTTTTTCAACGCGTTTTTTGTGTTCACACCCAAGTGATTTTCGCTGACTATGAGCCGAGTGAACATGCAAATTCATTCCCTGATATTAGATGGCGCCCATTTGCTCTGCACTACCACTTCATAACAGTTCTCTTTTATCAAGATGTTTGTAGTCGCAGTCGCGTTTGTAGTTCTTTATGTTCTAACACCAACAAGACTAGCAGTTCTACATTCATCTTGCCTTGCATCTTCCTCGTCTTATTTCTTCCTGGCAGTGTAAACGGCGACGCTACTTGGCGTAGAGCTTATTGTCCGTTACATATGTGTGCTCGGCAAGACCGTTTCGTGTTTGAGTGCCCCCAAGTTTTATTTTACTGTAACTTCAGAAGGTCCAAAGACGTGAGCAAAAGCGTCATTCTCATTGGTCGGATAGTTTTTGACGCGGCGTTTTAAAACAAACAAAAAAAACTTTAAAAACGTTTAAAAAAACGGTGGTTTTTAAAAAATGACGATTTTACGCATGCCGTTTTTCACGTTGGTGTGCACACTCACATTGGTGCCCATTGTTTAGTCACAAGACGTTAAACGTCGGCGAATATCGTGTGCGAAATTCGTCCCGGTGTGAACAGGCCTATGCTTTGCTAATGGGAATTTTTTTTGTATTATCCATTAAATTATGTAAATATCCTACACATTCTCATCCTTTAGCATCATATGTGACGCTATATGACAAAACGGCTAAATACTACGCACATGACACCCATTATCGTTAATATAACGCGCTGTGATGGGTAGGTTTAGGTGTGGGGTAGTCTCATATTACGCTAAAGGATTTATGATGCCTTGGGTGTAAAGGGTGCCATGTGCTTAGTATTTCGGCGTTTTGCCATATAGCATCACATATGACGCTAAAGGATGAGAACGGGCTGAAATATGCTTAAAGGTTTCTTTCTAAAAAAAGTTGATACGGTACAGTAAGACAATGAATATGTTCTAGCCCATTGGAAAATTGCATCTTGTGTTTTCAGAATAAATGTGAACGCTTTAGGCTAAAAACAAGAAAAGTTCAATGGGCTAAGACACAAAATATGTTGTCGATTTTACGTTGAGGTCAGCTGTGTTTCAAACACTACTAAACTTTTAACAATGGATCTTTTTCCTGAAATATTGCACTAATGTGTCCACACTCTAAGGATTTCTTTTGCGGTATAACTGCAACCTTTTTTTGTTGCAGATATTGTTTATATCTTTGTTCAAATGTCTTTGGATTTTTCCATTGGATTTCATTGGTTTACTGGATGATTGGTTATTTCACTGATAGACTATACCAGGTGTGAACGCTCATCATGTTGATATAAAAGTTGTTGATATTTGTTATTTGTTTTACCTGACGAAGACCGCTTGGGTTCGGAAAGTTTTTTATTAAACTTCTTAGGGAGCAAAGATAGCAGTGTGCCAGTCCTTTTGCATTTCACCTCAGTTTTCTATTGATTTTCGAGCACCTGCTGAAGTGATGATTGGATGTGCACATACAGTACTTTGAATTGAAAGACAACTGTGACATTCAGTCAGACCATAGTGACTCTGATTTAACACCTCTGTGTCCCGCCGTCATGTTAATGCCACTAACAAGTCATGCTGATGCCAGATAATGCTAGTGGTTTGAGCTAACCAGACTTTCATTTGACTGACAAACGGCACACCAACAGTAGCAGTGCAGCAAAGCACCCGTAATCCACTATGGTTTGTGCAGGCTAAGAAAAGAGCAGGGAACGGAGAATTCCCCAAGTGGCCTGTTCTCTTTAGGTTTGAACATGTGTCTTACGAGACCTCTAAGTCTTAAGCACTGAGCATTTATTTTCTGAGCGACATGTGGCCTTATCTTCCGTCCTCCATCTCTTGCAGGTTATAGTGCTGCCCTCGTAAATCCGTCTAATAACATGTGAACATGATTTGAGTAATGATTTGATCCTCAGTCGCAATCAAATCCAATCATTTTCTCATTTATGTTTGGGATGACTCTAGAGAAGAACACATTTTTCTCTTGGACTGTTAACCTCTGTCTATGATGAAAAAATGAGGATTTGAATGATGATGATTTGATAATGATGATGCTGATGATTAAGTTCTCTCTATTCTCCTGGGGATGTCTTAAGTCTTTAAGCACAGTTTCCACTGCACTGAGAAAATGACAAAAGTCAGTTTTCTAAAGCCTCAACATATTTGAAAAATTGTGGGAATTTGTTTTCTCTTTCCTTCTCTTTTTTTCTGAAAGAAAGGTTGGATAAATCCTGAGACAGACAGGCTTGTACTGCAATTCTGCCTTATGTTTAATATAACACCCTGACTGCACATATTTTTCTTGGAGGGCAATTGCAGAAACTCACCAAGTCACAGCTTCAAAATTCAAAACAGAGATCCTGTAATAACTAGATTCCACTTGAAATTTGAACACTTGTCATTCACTGCAGTTCTACACATTCCCACCCCTTGTGTAAGATCTTATTAGGCACTTTGGCTAATTTTATAATACATTTTTCTCCCAATAATAGCGTACTTTACCACATTTAAATCCCTTCCAACAAATTCTGTTGATTTTTCCACTGAAATCAGCTCGAAATATGCAAAAATGGCCTTCTTACATCCCTTCACTCACCTCTGCCTGGCCACTCTTGTCTATTATTGTGTCAATTTCAGAACATTTCCACTCCCCTCCAGCTAATGAGCCTGTTCTGTCAGACATGGTGTGCATGTGTGTTGATTGCTCTGGGCTGGGGAGACGAGGGTAAAGTGAGGGCACCAAGACGTGAGGTCATGTCACAAATGCACTGTGGTGGAAATAGATGTCTGCAGGGCTTGAGAATGTAAGTTTGTCGAAGAGAAAGCTATTGTGCTTGTATCTAAGATGTGTGTAAAAGTGAGTGCACATACGCATGCATGCAGCGTAAGGGAACAGATGGCGGCAGAGGAGGCACCAAAGTTTAATCCTATCAGATGGATTCACATACCACCATCTGCTTAATCCATGCACAATTTCAGCACCCTGCAAAAGAGTCGTCTTAGGCCAAGATTACCATCACAGATTGCTTCAACATTCCTCTTCATCTCTCCTGGTTTATCACGCCGCCAAATTGCATTATGCCCAGCAGTCACCCACAACACAGCTCATACAAAAAAAAAAAAGACTAGCTGGGGAAGTCCTCAAGGCCACAAAGTGGATTACTTCACTTATGAAAATTACAACATGGCTGGAACACAAAATATTTGTGACATTTTGGTTAGTCTAAGGAGATTTGATTTGTATATTCGTGGTTATTGAAATGCTCTAAAATCATGTTCCTTAATCTAAAACTTGTAATTCCCTATTTAAATTGCAATATACCTTCAGGAAAACATTTAATATTACAAGGACTCTGTAAATCTGAATCCTGGAAGATAATCAAGTATTTCCATAGTCTGCTGTTGCTGTATAATATGTTTTATGATTAAATAAAAATACACAGATAACATGCAGAGATGAAAAAGAGGAAATATTCTTTATCAAGTAGTATTACAAAATAATCTTACAGACCATATGTGCCATTTAGTGCAAATTGATGTGTTCACAAATAAATATTGTTTTTTTTTAACTTTCTATTTATCAAAGATTCCTGAAAAAAAAATTGTAAACACGGAATTTATCTTGAGCATCAAATCAGCATATTTGAATAATTTCTAAAGGATCATGTGACACTATTAGGACTGGAGTAATGATGCTGACAATTTTAAACAGTGATAATTTACAATAAATATGTATTTTTTTACTGAAAAATACTTTTAAAAATAATTTTACTGTATTTTTGATCAAATAAATGCAGCCTTGGTGTTCATAAGAGACTTATTTCAAAAAAATATTTTTAAATCTTAACGACCCCAAACTTTTGAACAGTAGTGTGCCCAGCTTTTTTATTAACAGCTTGTAGTGGAGCTAACTACTTTTTCTTTTTCTTTTTTTTTTCTTTCTTTTTTTTTTGTAGCTTGATAGTTGAAACCTGCTTCCCCAACACAGTTCCCCAGACCATTTTCCCCTGCAGGTTCCCAATATCCCCTGCAATTATCTATGCTAGCTCTTCCCAAGGCATCGCCGATGGCTGACACACACCAGTTTAAGCTATGCGAGTGAGGTCTACAGCCTCGTTTCATCTCAGTTCAGGTCCTATCAGCAGAACCGAGCACCTCCTATACGCAGGCCATCTGCCTCCACCGTCCGTCTGCCTCACTTAGGTACACTATCACACGTGCGTTGAGTGTAGACCCCTACCCTCTCCCAGGGGTCCTGCCTGCAGTCAGAGCCGTGTGTAACGCTTGTTAAAAGATGTGTGCTTAGTCCCCCTATCAGAGTCACAGAGGACAACAGAGCCGCCCGTGACAGACTCTCCCGTTCTCTGCCTCTGACAGCTGCCTCAGAGGACCCTTACTTTTTCCTTTTTTCCCTCCCTCATGTCTTTTCCTTCTATTTAAATTCAGAAGCAAATTGGAACAGCAGTAATTAGTCGGTTAAAGCGTCTTCAGTGAGATACCAAGCTTTAGAATCCGGTGCCAAAGTTCAACATGCTGAAATGAAATTTAAACTCATTAAGGTGTTGAATTTTTATGGCTGGCTGCTGTTTTCTCAGAGTGTCCCAGGGCGCCTGGCCTTTTGATCGACTGCTGTAATGACTCCGGATTTCTCTGTGCCTGGCGAACTCCGGCGCTCATGACATTTGCACGAGTGTCATAAAACAAGCACTCGCACCTGGCCCCCTCCCTCCCTGGGCACACATGGGGTCAGTGTAATATTTAATAAAGGTGTGTGTATAATCAAGCGGAATTAGCAGTCTTGTTCTCCTACTACCGCCAGAGGGGAAGGAAGGAGGGGTTGGAGGGAGGAGTGCTGCTATTTTACACTCATCACTGATCTTTTCCAGTCTGACCCTCAGATTTCATTACCGTAAAACTTCAAATAATAGCCGAGGCCCATAGACGCCTGTCTCTTTTAAAGGTCTTTTAGAGGCCGGGTCTGTTTTTTAGTTTCGGGTTGTTGATCTCCTAAAACTGTCAGATCGTCCGGCTGCCAAAGCAAATTTTTGTCCCGCCAAAGCCTATTTTGATCGGTGAGTGATGTCGAATAGAGACTTCTGCACTTGACAGGGCGCATAACAAGCAGAGAGAGAGAGAGAGAGAGAGTGCCTCGGCCACGCTCACTCACTCTCACGTCGTCATACAACACGAGCGCTGTCGTGCTTTCTCTCTCCCTCGCACATAATAATCAAAATCAGTTGACACGATAGTAAAAGGTTGGAAGAACGCAGTTTCACGTGGAGCATTTGGAGATTTTTAGAGATTAGAGACTCAATGAACAACATCTAAATGTCTCATATAGGCTAAACGCCTGTCTCAAATACAAGCCGGCGCAGTTCGATGATTTGGGGAAATAAAAGCCCGTGCTATTATTTGAAGTTTTACGGTAATTATGTCCATGACTAAAACATAGGCGGAGGGGAATTACACATTTCATAAGCAGAGCAACAGGGGGTTGGGTTTTTTTTTTTCCTGCACTCAACTTTGCAACAAGTGTGGTCAACTGATTCTGAGTGTCTTTGGACCAGCATAAGTTGTGCGGAATGAAAGTTGAGTTGTACTTTTGCCAGGTTTAAGGAGCAAGGTTTTGCCAGGAGTAAGGAGCAAGGTTTTCTCTTTCTCCAAACTTGCTGACACTCCATCATTAGCATACCATGTAAGACAATTGTATTTTCTTGCTGAAATTTGTGTTATGATATTGCAGAAACAATGTCAAAATGACAAAACAACAACAGAGATTTGAGAATCACAACATAAGTCAAACTGAATTTTGGGGAAAAAAAAATGCACCTTTTTGTCCACAATATGCAACTTAATTATTGTTTAATATTATTGTAGGAACAATGTTAAAGGGATAGTTTACCCCAAAAAGGACAGTTTTGGACAGTTCACCCTCAATTTGTTTCAAATCCGAATGAGTTAATGTCTTCTGCTGAACACAAAAGAAGATATTTTAAAGAATGTTAGTGGCCAACCATTGACTTTCATAGTAGGAAAAAAGGTACAATGCAGTCAATGGCTACCATGAGCTGTCTGGTCACCAACATTCTTTAAAATATCTTCTATGTCCGATAAATCGATGGTATTAAAATGTAACGCTATTTTGACTAAATATATTCAAAATAAAACATTAAAATTAAACGCAATCATTTTAGATTGCTACAAGTAAATTTAGGCATTACAAATTTATAATGTACGTAATCATTTTGAGACTTGCTAAAAATTCAGTTT
>JAOTRB010000005.1:15234638-15248874 GCA_027497735.1 Cyprinella lepida
GTCATAAACTAAAATATAATATATTTTAGTTTATGACAGATATAAACTAAACAAAACCAAAAAAAAAATGTGCATATTATGCACATTGTGTTCTTAAAATGATTTTCTTCAAAATATGAATGTAAAATGTAAGATCAACTATACTGTAAAAAAAATGTTGTTGGTTTATCTTAAAAAAAAGTAACCTGGTTGTCTTAAAATTTTGAGTTTATTGAAATGGCTAATTAACAGAAACTCAAAACGTTATGTAATCTGAACCATGCATAAATTATCTGAATTGGTTTGTCAAAAGAAAAAGAATTGTTATAACAAATCATGAAATATTATATTTATGGTGTATAGGTTTTAAATTAACCAATGTTTTGGATAGGCCTATATACAGTGCCTGCAGTATTTATTCAAACACAATAATTTTATGTTAAGCTACTTGACATTATGTGGCATTAGGAGGTCAAATGAGGCTGAGTACAGATATTGTGGAATAATCTTAAAGAAAATAACAACTGAACCTCTAAATGCATAATTTTTGCATTTTGCTAAATGTTAGGATGTACCGAACAAACAAACCACAATTTGCATTACACAGAGCTCTGGTGGCGCATGGGCACTTAAAATCTGTCAGCGTTCTGAAATGCCAGCGATTATGCGTGGCATGATTGCGCCATTTTTCAACTAAAAAAGGTCCAGTGCACGTAAATAAATAGCAGAGCCTTGCCTGGAATTATAAAAATGTCACCACAAACCAACAAGTGCCGCTGATGCATATAAAGCCGTTTCGTTTCGAAAAGAATGGGGAGGAAAATGTGATACTTAAGAGTCATTAAAATTGTATGATGTTGTGCAGCACGCAAGTCAAATATGACTTCTCTGTTCGATACAGAGGGAGAACATAAACAATGCAGACTGCCACACAGCACGGTCCATAAATGTCTCCAGAATAATGTTTACATCTCGACTGATCTGTCATCTGCAGGAGCCCTGCCCCATCATGCCCTCACCCAGACGTGCCATAACTAAAGATGCTGACAGGGGATGCTTTGTCTCTGCACCAAATATTTCTGTTTGTATTAAAGTGCTGCACAAAACATCAGGATTAGATTTATTTCTCCATTTGAATAACAACATATTTTAGACCTGTAATTCACATTATTGTGGTAACAAATAAATACTATACATAAATGGTCTCTTGTTTTGGTTTATTTCGGTGTTTGTTTGTAATAAGCTCTCAACTTCACTTAGTTTAGTGGACAATAATGGGAATGCAATGCTTGGAATATTGTTTATTGCCAATACACTTGTATTTGTAGCTATGGCTGTTATTATGTGACAATAATATTAAACTCAAAAAAGTGCATACTATTTGGATGTTGTAAATGTAGTCAAAAGCAACATGCTGCAAAGCCTGATCCACTCTTAAAATTAATTTGAAATGATGTCGATTGTGCAATAGTCTATCACATTTAAAAATAAAAGTTTTTTGTTTTAGATTTTTGTAGTTGATGTGAAACATCGTTTTACACCATTGTTGGCAGAATATGTTGTAACGTGTTAGGAAATTTATTGACATTGTTTCATTAAATTATATTTGATTCTTTGTTTATTTTGATTATTCATGTCATTGAGTGGGCTATTAGCAATTCATATGCACAATTTTGTTGCAGTAGCCAGTCAAGTGTCCGATACACTGACAATTCACCTCAGCGTGTAGTAAAATCCATTGAAGAACTTAAGTTACCACAATTTTATTCATTTATAGCGCTCAATTTAAGAAACACAATCTGATCAGACGATGACGTTTCCTAGTGGCTCTATGCTGCCCTCTTTTGGCTTTATGTGATCATTTCATCCAAGGGTCAAAGAAAAATAATAGATAGTGGACAGTAAGCATTATTTTTTTTATTTATTTATAATGTTTATTTACTTGTTAATGAACACAAAAACAGTGTTCACCTTTAATTTTTGGATGAGATGATAGGCTACATTTATTATAAATATTACAAATCATTATTTGTTAAAACTTCAAAATGTGTAATTTACATAGTGATATAATATTATTTTTTATTATACAATTTTATTCATTTTGTATTATTTTATTTCGTACAAATGTTCTCTGCATTTTTTATCTTTTTGTGTGACCCACATTTATTATAAATATTAATTACAAATAAATGAATACATACATAAAAAAATATGCTGATGTTTAACATCTTTCTGAAACCCCTCCAAAATTAGTTCAGTTTTGTATAGGGGAAAATTGTCCAGTTTTGGACATTTGAGTTTGTGTGCCTTTCAAATTCTGATTTAATCATATACATTGCCCTCACTTAACCAAGCCATCTATACTTTGGTATTTCTATAGTTGTGTTCCCTCTTCAATGGGGCTAATCTGTGCTGCGTGAAACAATGGGAAATTATTCCCTCTCGGGGGCTGGAGCCTGTCCCAGTCAACCTTCTTTGAGCTGTGACAACCACTGAGCCCTTTGCCACCAACTGCCACCGGGGACGACACTTGTTTAGAGGCCCAGAGTCCCGTTGAGGACATAAGGAGAAAACGAAAGAGAGAGAGTGTGTGTGTGTGTGTGTGTGTGTGTGTGTGTGTATGAGTTCCTGATCCGATTTTGCACTTGTATACTTATCAGTGGCATTTAGGGGCCAGTTCCTCCTTGGTAATACAGATGGACAAAAACAGCATTAGCTGGGCTGCTGTTGGGAGGAGTAGCAGAATAGCTAATCATGACCCGGCAGCCTCTCCCTGTGTGTTCTCCAAAGAGTGGAACACAGAAGGAGTGTTCAGACGGCCCTCACAGGAACAATGGCGTTTGTCCTGCTAGCATATGGGTGCAGTGGGTAAATTATGTAAAATAGATATGGAGCAGCTTGTGGGGCTGTATTCAACGTGCTTTCAGACATGCATGCATGGCAGGTCACCACCTCTTCCTCACGTTCTCAATCTCTCCATTAGTGCCACAACAAAGCATTGACACAATTTAACAATGGATGTTGACTGATCTTTGATGTCCATATCAGTTATTTGAGTACATTCGATGTTTCAGAAAATCTTCAGAAAAATTTTGCAGGAAGAAATAGGAAGCTTTAAAGGTAGAAAAATGTAGCCTACTGAGTCAGTCAGCATAAAGTTAGGAGTCAGTAAAGTTTTTAAAAGAAATATATTTTATGTGCATTTATGTGCTGCATTTATTTGATCAAAAATACAGTACAAACAGTAATATTGCCAAATATTATTGCAATTTAACTGTTTTCTGTTTAAATATATATCTTTTCTGTGGTGGTAAAGCTGGATTTTTTTAGCATCATTACTCCAGTCTTTCGTGTCACATGATCCCTCAGAAATCATTCTAATATGCTGATTTGGTGCTCAAGAAACATTTATTATTACTATAAATGTTGAAAACAGTTGTGCTGCTTAATATTTTAAACAGTGATACATTTTTTTCAAGATTCTTCGATGAATAGAACATTTTTTTTGTAACAATGTAAAAGTCTTCATTTTTTATTTTGATTAATTTAATGTATTCTTCATAAATATTAATATATTTTTAAATGGTAATTTAAATGTCAGCACATTTCCTCAGACACCTTTGTTTATTCCAACCCACCAAAATGAAAAATAAATAAATTCTTATGCATATAGTCTTTAGGGCTTCCTAAAACAATAAAAAGAAAATTTAGTCCTTTCATAAATATTCACGCTCAGTGGTCATTCAGGCGTAGATGTCTCTCAGAGGTCTTTTCAATTGCTAAGTAAATCCCCAGAAGAAAGATGACTTGATTGAATTTCCCATGCTCACACAACATGATGCGGAATGTGTTCACATTGTTGTTTGTGATGGTTTTTGTACTAATTACCACTATCTCCCAAGATTACTGAAACCTGTCACAAGCATCTTTCTAGTTTCGTTTGTCATTTACAGTTTTTTTTTTGTGACAATGATTAAATATGAAGTTAAATGCCCATCACATTGCATTATATCCCTATTAATTCACCTCTTCTTGAAATCATATTTGTTTAATTCAAAGAGCAGATTGCTCTGATCATCAAAAACCAAATAGTCTAAGTAACACTTTTGGTCTGAGCTTTATTTGCTAATAATTTAGTCCAGTAGTTTTAGTTGCTTCTATATGTTACAACGTACTCGGTTACATAACCTCGGTTCTCTCTAAGAGGGAACGAGTACTGCGTAATATCTTACGCTATAGGCGAAAACCTCTTTTCCACGTGATGTTGAATTTTGAATTAATGTTAAATTTTCGTCACTGAAGTAACTCGTAGTGAATGACTGAAAATGAACTATATATTTCTACTCTAGAAGACTCTTTAAAATTGTCTTTTAAAAAATGCATATTGCATTCTGCATTAAATATTTTGGTGCCAGAAGTCAAAAGCGCAAGCATGAATCAGCCAGCAAAAGTGTGACATTGTAAATGAGTGAAAATGTATTTGCAGACACAAAGGCCTGCCCTGGACCTTTACCTCTACAAACACCACAGGATCATGATATGTTGTCATGCGACATACAGTACATAATTACATAGTTTTTACCTTCCACCTGGGACAGCTTTAGTTTCTCCACACTACCCATCTGTGCTTGAGAGAGGCAGTACAGTGTGTTTAAAATGAGGGCGTTTAACATCGCTGTGCCCCTAGAGCCCTGCCTCTCCTCAGGTCTGACCTTGGCTTTGACTGCCAGACTGACTCACAGCTTCACTGTGACTACAGAAAAACAATGAGTGCATGGTGACAATGTAGCTCTCCTGTCCCATGTGTGCCTCCACAAAGACTCCCCCTGTTTACCACCTCGCCAATAGGCCCTTAATTCCTCTTTTGTTTGGAAAATGGGAAATGTGCGAGGATCTTCTTAACGAAAGGCATAGGATGAATGCATTCATGGGATGGGGTCTCTTGTGGAATGCAGGCGAGCTTTCTCTGTCTTTGGCCATGACACTTCTCTTTAATACACAAAAAGCAATTACAGCCCAGTTTCCCAAATGTCAGCCTTCTGTAAGCTGTAGTCCCAAAGGCAGGCAGAATGAGAGCTGTAACTTATTTCCCACATCTCCCCTATATCTTTTCCTACAAATCAGACGGGATGGGATTAACGGAATGACTGCCAAATGGGGCCTGTGAATTTGGGATTATGGTTTGAGGAGGACTAGTTGTTTGAATACTTCACTCTGGATCGAGATTCTTTACACTTTCGTCTCTTATATAATGCATTTAAGTTCTATTAATCATTTCCTCTTGAAGAATTTGTACATGGATTTGTGGCATTTTTGTGAGTGTGTGTGCATGTATGTATACAGCTGTCACTCCTCCATGCTACTCGGGTCTATTAAGAGGAGCAATTAAATAGAGAATATCTTTCTGTAAGCAGTTAATGAGGTTTGGTCCCTGGAGGAGGCGGCTGATTGGCTGAGACTGTGGACTGGGGGAAGTCAAGGGCACCGTACTAAGCAATGCATTGTGGGAGACTGTGACATTATGCACAAAGGGACGAGAGGACTTAAATAATATTAGTGTCTTGCTTTTTTTCCCAGACACAGATTTTACATTAAAATGACAGAAGACACTGGAAGGATGATGTTAGACATCTAAGACTGAAATCAAAATTTCTACAGTTTTTGTGAGCTCATAACAATACATAAGACTTTAGTACTTGAAAAGAAGTTTCAGTGTCATACTGAATTCCTCCGGCCTTATTTTACATTGATCCAAATAGACCTGACCTTTAAGACATTACAGTTTTATTTCAAATAAATATAACACAGTACTTTCCACAAAATGTAACTTAACAGTACAATATTGTAATGGATTACTTTTAAAAGAAACTTTTTTTCCCAACACTGACTGTATCTACGCCTTCAAACAGATATAGCATGTCATATATATATAGCAGCATTATAGAAAATCATGATGGTTATACCTTAATATCTGCATGCCTTATTTGCAAACTAAATAAACTATCAATTTGATCCTAACATCTCTGAGTTTCTCAAAGAGCTGTTTTTATGTGACAAGAATAGTAAATTATTATTTCTGCATCACATATTGAAACATTTCTGCAGTGGTTTTTTTTTTTCTTCCATTTTTTTGGTTTTAGGTATTTGACCTTACCTAAGCAGACTTTGACCCCCAGCATTTATTCTCTTTTGATGTCTCGGGGTTCTTGCAGTGTTTGGGAGTCCCCACCAATCTATATCTCCATGTTTGAGTTTAATTGCCCCTGTAATTGCTATGTTTGGCCTGTAATTGTAGTAGATCTTGGATATTGGCAGGGGCTGCTCACTGTAGCATGGTTAAAACAACCTTAATGTCTCCTCGTTTTGGAACTGAGATGGTCTACTTACAATGGGAACAGTATTACATGTTTGAATGCAATCATACGCTTTTTCCATTCACCTGTTAGCACCTTCC
Source organism: Cyprinella lepida (assembly GCA_027497735.1). Classification (NCBI taxonomy): domain Eukaryota; kingdom Metazoa; phylum Chordata; class Actinopteri; order Cypriniformes; family Leuciscidae; genus Cyprinella; species Cyprinella lepida. The sequence goes on from JAOTRB010000005.1 coordinate 15,241,072, forward strand.
ACCATTCAAGATTGTCATTTACAAAGAGTAAACGAGTATCCACATTATAGAACTTCATTAAACTGAATTAATGTTTTTTTTTTTTTTTTTTGTAATCACAGGCATAACTGGAACGATAGTGTGCCTCATTATCTAATTTTTCAAGCTTTGTAATTTTGGCCCAAGTCCAACAAATTAAATTTTTTACTTCTCATTCCCACTTCTTCCATGCACTTGGAATTCCCAAATCCCTTCCCTCTCTGATTACCATATCATCTTAGCCCCTTCCCCTCCCTCTCTTCTTCCCCTTCCTCTTCTCTGTCAGTAAAGCTGCCCCATTAGCCCCTTTGCAGGAGTGTTAAGAGTAATGGCCCTGCCAATGTGAGAGCCAACACAGGGGAAATAACGCTTCCCTCGCCTGGCCTGGAAATCTCAGAGCAGGGTAATGAATCCTTATGAGAGCAAGGCAGGGGTATATTGTTCCCTTATATGGGGGAGGGAGGTGGGCAACGGCAAATTGAAGAAACTCACAAGCCGCTGTTGTTTTAGCAGGCATTAAGTCTGTGTTAATCATCTCGGAGCATTTTCATAAGTTTGCAGAGGGAAATGAAGACCAATGAAGGGTTCTGATAACAGGAGAGAAAAAAAAGTTGGAGAGAGATGGTCAAATTCAATGTGGCCTAAGCTAACTCTTGAACCTTCACGATCAGGTCAGCATAATTGAGGTGGTGCTACTTTGTGCATCCATCACGCAGTCTTGACTTCGAACTTGACGTCAAATTTACTCATTCTTGATGATGAAGGCAAAATGCTATTTCTCACACTGTTTCTGCAACTTTTCAAATCCAATCCACTGCTAAAGTGTGGTCTTCTTAGAAACATACATAGATGTGGGTGTGTATATTATAGCAATTTTCAGATTTATCAGAAGCAGAGAGGTCAGTGCAGAGAATTACTCCGAGTTCTGTTTTATATACTTATTAGCAGCTGCATTACAAATTGAAGGCCTATTTTACGGTGCCAACATTGAGGAAAGTGGATACGGTATTCAGAATTAACGAAGCCTTCCAACACCACTTTTTATATGCGAATTCATACTAAATAAACATAAACTATTCATGAATAAAGCCCCCCCATGTTCTTCGCATTCGCTTTTAAATATTTTCCGTGTAGAGAACATGTCTAATTGTAGCCTGGCACAGCGTCTCCAGTAAACCTAGCTCAGTGAACCCGTATTTCCTAACTGCAACTGACTATCTTTATTTCTCTGGCTCAATAAAACCCTGCCGTTTATGTGAAACCAACAAGATTCGAGTGACATCATTCACACTTTTCCCATGTGTTTTTAACTCTGTACTTAATGTTTGCCACGAAACATTGCACAAAATCTTCATGACATGATGGGGTTCTTTTGTGTGGTGCATTTCCCTTTTGTTGTGCGATTCATTTGTTTAATGCTCGAGGATGATAGAGATTATGCATTCATTGTTGGATAGGTATAATATCACCTTATGGACTAATGGTTGTGGGTGTAGATGAATCTCTCCCCATCCTCTCTGGAGCCTTGCCAACGGTACCTTTCCACAGCTGGGTCTTGTTTGCTTGTCTTATCTCAATTCCCTTTAGTTTTTCTACTATGAAATCTTTCCTTCTCCCCACGCCAACAATACTACAGTCCGTTGGGTTTTCTTTTTTTTTAGTGAATGGGGGTGTCAGGGGGTGTGAGAAAGAAAGTGATTTCACATCCAAACCCCACACACCAGTTTAAAGAATATTTTTTTTAGGTTGTCTTTCTTCTCTGGGTTCTCTGTAAACATGACATCTCCCATTTAACCCTTTCTTTACAGCTGAATAAACGTTTGGCACACAATAATGTATCGCTGAGCCCAACGTCCTTGAACATTTTACACCGCAATATTCCCCTATCTTACCTTTTTTTCCAGTTTATTACATTAACAGACGTCCAGATGTTGACTTCTCTTTTTTATTCAGCTTAAGTACTAATTGAATTTGCCCATAAAAGAGCAGATGCTTTCTGCTTCAGAACACAATGTGTCATGGGCACAAAAATGACAGGAACATGTTGGGAATTGGACTAAAGAACATAGTGAATTTTAACTCTTTCTATGCCAGGACATTGTTTTATGCTGTGTAAGAGATTATAGGCGATTTACTATAATGAGTATGTGTTTGTTTAATGTAATACTCAGGAGTGACACAAATAAATATGTTGATTACAATGAACACATAAAAGACATGTTATGCAATAATATTGACATGCATTGCAACGTTCTATCACTCCTGTTACAATTGTTAATCAAACTGCTGTTGATAATCATGTAGCAGCCTCAAGAAGCCAGTGAAAACCGCCTTTTATAAAAGAAGACAATTGGGACAATGATCACTAGTTAATTTCCACAGTTTATGCTGTAGCGTTTCCCATGAAAATGTGGTCAGCACATCATTTCAGAGTGGGAGTGGGAAATCTAACATTTTTATTTATTTATTTTATTCACCACACATGTTTCCAATCTGCAGAAACTCAGCATAGTTGGGTTTTTCCCCTTTTACAATGCCATTACAAAACAATGTTCATTGTTTGTGGCATTTGCTCTAATTTTACAGCTCTTGCTCCATTTTCTACTCATTGCTTAGTCCTGCACTGACTGACTATGGGATATGGGGACTCTTTTCATGCTGTTTTATTTAAGGATGTTATTGTTGGCCCTTGCACAGGCCACAGTCAGCCCCTGGGTCTTTTTCCCAAGCGATAGAACCACCCACATGTCATCCATCATCTGACCTCTCTCTGCATGACAGGTCACTTCTGCTTTTCCACCAGGATGCACTATGTTTGTTTGTGTGTGTGTGTTATGAGCCAGTTTTGGGACAGTAATTGTAAGATGAAGTTGAGACAGAGCTCATAATGCATACGATACTCTGTTCAGATGGTTTGGTTTATACAGTGCTGTAAAACCTCATCTAAATACAGTTCAGTGTGTCTTGCCAAGCTCTGCAAACACTGTGCTAATTATAAGCTATTATCTATAATTACAAATAGGTTGGCTATTATTGCACCTATTCACCAACTATTATTGCACCACCACAGTTCAGGGTGTTTATAATTATAACAACCTGAAACATACTGAATGAAATATGACTAAGGCTTTACATATGTTGATAAGAAGGTAAAGAGAGGAAATTGTTTATGTGATGTGACAGCGCCCCCTACTGATAGTATGGTTCACACCATGCCGTTGTTCTGGATAATTATAAGATAATGCAATTTTTCCAGCATCATTTATTTTTAAGCCAAAATTGTGACATAATCTCATCAGCAATTCTTTTTAAATTTGAATGTTGATTTTGGGTAATAAGATCAAATATCAAAGTAAGTCAGGCAAAACAGTTCATGGACCATTTTAGACGACGAAGCCTTTAAACATAGCCTGACTTCGTCATACTCGGAGTTCGGACTGGCATCCAGGCTACTTTAAACACTTACAGCCAAAATATCTCCATGGAATTGACATTTCAACTGGTTGAGCTGTATTTTTTATTTTTATTTCATTAATATCACTTTGCTTATCTAAAGCCAAAATAAAATCAACAACCATAACATATTTACACACTTGCAACATTTCTCAGTAGTATAGTTCCTATTTTAATAATACTTTTACAGCTATTTTTAAAGGAGACATATTATGCTTTTTCCAAGTTAGTGTGTAATGTTGCAGTTCAAAAGATTACAAAGCTCAAAGTCCACTCAAAATTGGATTCTGTTAAATTCTATTTAACAGAATCCACTTTTCAAGAGCTATAACGAACAGCTCGTTTGAACTACAACACACTTTTTCTGGATCTTATGAAGTCAGGTTTTAATAATCCCCGCCCACGGAATACACAAAAAAGTTGGTGAGGCCTGGTTGAGCTACGCTAGAGAAGATGAAGTGTGTCGCTGTTTTTTCCACCCCGGAAAAAGTTTGTCCTTAGGTTGATGAACTTTGAAGATGAACAATGTATCTTTAACACTGTTCCTAAACATTATAACCTTAACGTTTGCCTGCGTGCTGCACATTTTACTGAGAAGAGCAAACAGACAGAGTACAATGCAAGCAATATGCTCAAAAGCTTCTCCTGAAAGACATAGTCATTCCCATTTTGTCTGGACAATCCTTTGTTTATGGTTAAAACTTGTAAGTATATCTCATTATTTGTAGTTGTGTTTTCTATTAACAGTTCCAATTCTAAGCTTTATGTAGTTGCGTTTGCTATGATGTAAACACGACAGGCAAAGTTTTGCCTCCGCTCACCTGCTAACTAACAATACAGAATTGATAGTGTTTACTGTAGCTTTTGTAAGGTCTTCCATACATCCATCTTCTTCCGCTCATTTGGTGCCAGGTTCCGGGGGCAGCAGTCTAAGCAGAGATGCCCAGACTTCCCTCTCCCTAGACACTTCCTCCAGCTCTTCCGGGGGACACTGAAGCATTCCCAGGCCAGCCGGGAGAGTCTCTCCAGTGTGTCCTAGGTCCTTCTGCAATTGCAGATTTCGAACAGAGATGGTGACAAAGAGGAAAAACTGCAGACTGCAGCTTTAATATGAACAAAGTGAAATGAAAAATATCTTCTAAAGCATTTATTAATCTTAGTTAATGTTTATTAGATTACATTAGATCTATGAATGGTTGTATTTTCATTTACTAAGGTTAATGTTAAAGATTAAAAAAGAACAACAACACAGTAACAAATGTAGCTGTTCATTGTTCCTCTGTCTAAAATGCATCTTAGTGTCCCAAGGAAAATGTTTCTGTATGTGGTTCTGAATGCATTTCCTTCATAGGCTCGATCTTTGAAATAAAGGTAGTCAGACTGTCTGTGGTTTTTTTTTTTTTTCATTGAACTTGCAACAGTAATTGAAGCAGTTCCCATGGGTGCAGTGCATTTGGGGACGTTAAGTGCTGTCTCTTGTCATGCTATGTTTTTGTAAAATAGGTTCTTTTTGTCAGTTTCCTGTGATGTTCTTCATTGTTTTTTTCTTCATTTATTTATTTATTTCTTTAAAGTGTGCAAGAAGCTCCTAATGCTTGTTTTCCATGAGAGGCTCTCCTCTATCCCAAGGGGCTGTCAGTTGTGGAAGGGCCTCCATTTTCACCCGTCACTAAGATGGCCCATCTACCAGAACACACAAAGTCTTGGCATCTCAGCTCCTGAGAAATGGACTACCTATTGGAGCTGACACCCAGAAACTTACTCTTTTCTACCATGTTAATGTCTCATACTTGACTGAAGTGACTGAAACTTGCATTGCCATACAGTATACACTGAATTTGTCACATTTTATAAAAATTCTATAGAGAACTTATTTTGATACTTACAATTTGGGTTTTTATTAGACGGACAGAGGACCTGTCTGTCTAATAAAGAGGACCTGTTTTTTTTGTTTTTTTGAATAATTTATTGCTACAGTGTTGTTTATTAAGTTTAAGTACATAAAGTCTTGGCTCTAAAACTGTTTCAGCATTTCAACAGTCTGGTGTGCTCCAAATGGTGGATTGTTATAGCCTTTTAGGCTTTTCGGAGTAATTTAAATGACACATAAAACAATACATAAATTAGCAAAAATGTTACAACGAACATTGTAATTTATATACATACATTTATGATTAATTTATGACATGTTTCAAGACATTGTGACAACTTGACATTTTTTTTTTTTAATTCTTCCTGTTTAAATTCAAATTAAAATTGCAGTTCTGCTTTGGTAGGCCTAGTTCAATTCACAATTAAGAACTGAATCACAAGTAATTTTCCCAATTTAATTCTGAACTGAAAGAGGAGAATAGGTAAAAATTCCCAAAAAAAATGAAAATTCAGACATCATTTAGCCTACTCATGTTGTTCCAAAACAAACCTATTTTGAAGAACATTTATGGCTTAATTATATAATTTAAAACTTTATAGGCTACTTATTCACTGAACTCTTCTGGAAGTTTGTGGTTTATGTGTCATATCCTCATCAAGGATGTAGTGTTGTGCTGAAGCAGCCTACGAAATTTCCGTAGGTGACGGAGCATTTCCGTAGTAACCTGTCTGGCCTGCGCTCCTTCATCGCTGCCTGAAGCAGCGTAACTTTAGAGTTCATGCTTTGGCTGTCGTGACAGCTCGACTGGCGCGACCAGCGGATTTCAAGGGCTGGAACACCTTTTTTCGCGACCGAAAGACACAACACCATAGCCAAGATGTTGAATATGTGGAAAGTGAGGGAGCTGGTTGATAAAGCGTGAGTATTGTGAATGTTTTCATAAGTATTTTTGGTGTCTTGTCGGCTACCTGTTGAAAACGAGACACGTACGCACTCATTGACGTCACACACTCTCGAGACAGCAGCTAGCACAGTAGCTAACTACCTATCTTTGTTGTCCCCTTAAAAGACGACAGACGACAGTGTATATAGAACAGTCGTTTTCCAGTCGGTTACTATACTTTATCAGACCTTTTCACTTGTTTGTCACGGCTTAGTTTTGTTTACAAGACAAACGATTCCCTCGACTTCGTTTCTTGAACTCTGTGGCTAATTTTATGACAGTTGCTAAACTTATGTTGGCTGTCAAAACACGGTGCTTGTGTACCAATAGTGCTTTTCACACCAGTCTAGCGTATCGTCTGTTAACATTATAAATGAGAAAATTATTTAAAAGTAAAGTAAGAGCGCTCGTTTTTTACTTGAAATAGAGTGACCATAACTTTCATATTTGACAGCTATTTCCAGGCATGCATTGTGCAAGCTAATCAGTTAGCCTGATATGTAAAGCAATAATGCGATATTTGTGTGGTGTCCGATGCTGATTAATTGTCAAACTGTTTACACTTTCTGGTTGCAATCCTGCAAGTTATGTTTGGTATAAAAATGGATGCCTAGCTGCTATTTTGGAGCTAATGAGTTTCATGGAAACTCCTGAAGTTAGACTGAAACTTGTATTTAACCATTTAACCCAGGACAGGAACTGGATTTTTTTTTTCAAGAAAAAATTCCAACAAAATAAGTCTGTTATGTTTTTGTTAAATAAATATAATGTGTTTATTACAAATTTTACAGTTCTTTTGTCCCATAAAAATAACATTTAAAAGATAAACATTTAGGCTACTTTGAGGTTAGTGGCATTCTGCAATTTCAGTGGTTTAGTCCAGTACGACATGCTGTCATGTATGCCTTTACATAATAATTGTACTTTTTTTAAATTGGAAATGATTGGGTGTTTGTGGTTTGCTATTGCTGTGATCTAATGTGAGTGATGGGTTGAGGTTGCCCTGCCCACATGCATCATCAGAGAAACGCATCATCAGAGAAGAGATGGCAAGAAGGAGGGGACATTATTTTGATTAAAAATTATGAGGGCATGTGAATTAAAAATAAAATAATGATTTACACGGTTTTCATTTTTCAGAGTACTCAAATATTTCATTTTCACAATTTTTTTTTCCCTCAGAAATTAGGCCCACTCACTATCTCAGAAACCATTTATAGGACAAAACTACTGATGTTTGTCTTGAGAAGTGCCATAGTCAATGACAAATCAAATCCCCTTCATAAAATGAACTGCTGGTCACAGTCACAGACTACACTTTGATTTTATTTCCGTATCTAGACTTGTGTGTCTCAGATTTGGGCTGTCTGTTTTCTCATGCGATTGAAGAACCAAAATGGCTTTTACAACTGTTATTCAACGAAAATTTTGGGAGAATGAGTTTAGCTTCAAGAATGAAGTACAGTATAATGACCATTAAAGAGGTTATTGTGCAACACTCAACCTAAGTTTATAT
>JAOTRB010000005.1:15254669-15274292 GCA_027497735.1 Cyprinella lepida
AAGCTATTTTCATAAATAATCTGTAAGATCGTTTGTACCTTCATCTGTGACTGGAGGCCAATGTCCAAAATCATCAACCCAACAAGTCTGCCTGCCTGTAGCTGTCATCGAGGGTGCGTTATCACCTTATCTCCGAGGTTTGTTTACATACCGGTGCATATGTCTATGCCGGTGTGACAGCTCAGTAATGGCGTCGCCACAAGATGGCAGCCTACACAAGGACGCTCGTCGGATTCGTCTATATAAAGCTTGAAATGTCGACTCTTAAACAACACAATTCAAAACGAAAAGAAATTGGCTACTCTCTGCTTATGTAGGCTGGAATGTTTGAAGTGGGCATTTTCTCTCTATTGGCGCGTTCACTCCTGCAAAGATGAGATCATCATCATCGTCAACTTTATCTTTGCAGCCGTCACTGACACAGAAAATAGTTTAATAATAAAAAATCATGCATAATCATTACTTTTGCCAGTTCTTTATCGCAAGCTTTATAAGTGCGCTTGAGATACAGAATAGTATAAATTATGAAAAGCAATTCGTAACCAATTCGATATTCTATAATAAAATCAACTAATCGAATATTCTAAAATCGTGACTCATTCCTTGAATCGAGCAAACGTTTTTCCATAGGAATGAACTGACATGCTTTCCCTGTTCTGCTCGCTCTGCACCCGTGGAAACGTGCAGCCGTGCGCATTAGTTTCAAATTGTGCTTTACCAACCATTAGCCTATTATTCCTAAAGGGTAACTGAACCCTAAGAAATTTTTTTTAGTTAATGATCTGTAAGACTTGGGCTTTACTAATGCTGTTCATTGATTATAAGTCATTTGTTTGACATTTGGGTATAAAGTGTTTTTATTCTACAATTTATGGTGTAAAAACAGTGCTGGCCTCTTCAGGTTGAACATGGCTACTGCAGTTGAATTATCCTATTGAAAGTTGTGGTGCCCTGTGATGTAAGAGGGTACTAGCTAACCACGCCCTTGCCTACAGAGAGACCCGTCTCAGGTGCACGCCTCCCCCTCCGCTGGGCTCTGCCCACTTTTACAGCATTTTTCAAATATTGCCAGTGGCTGGAGTCAGGCTCTGACAAGGGGTTTAGTTACCCTTTAATGAAAAACAACAACTAAACAGTCCAAGTACAAATTCACTTTAAATTTTGCTTTGACACCAAATATTCCACAATCACCTTGTTAGTCAGCTCCTCACTCTTGTGATGATTGAAATCTGACTCTCGCGATATATTTAACTAATCAAATCAAGTAATGTAGCCAGTGTTGCTTCTGAACACCGGTAACACCGACTATCGTAGAAAGTCTAGTAGTCGTGCAAGCTGTAGTTGATGTTCATGAAGAATGGATGAGGAGATAAGTGAAGGTAGCAAGAAGCGTTATGCCTTTAGTTTGACAGTGTGGATGTATCCCACTGAAAAGAAGGGGTGCACAGTGAAGTTTAGCATATGCACTCTCCTGCGCTCCTGCTGCCTGCTGAAGCATTTAGTCACTGTGGCCAGATGTCAAAGCAGTCCCTGGTGGGTGTGTAGTGCTGAGCAGATGTTTAGCTCTCCTCCTAACTGTCCTGCTCCCTCCTCCACCATTCAAACAGCTGCATCTTTCCTTCTCTACATAACTCCAGCCATAGGCTGCTGGAATGTAATGTAAGTTACACACAGAGAGTGTGTATGTCCATTACAGACGCCAACAGATGTTTCTTATTTGTACTTTCTCCATGTTTGTCTTTTTCTTAGGAAATTAGTTAGGAATTGATATGTTTTGCAAATCTAGAATGTCATAATTGAACCACTCTCTTTCATTTTAGGTTTACAATCTGATCTGATTGGAGGTTTTGCTGATTTCTCTTCTTCTGCAGCTGCAGCCACTCTTCCATCAGCCACCGGTATGTTTATATAACCTCTTAACACACCTATCAGGTCAGAAATTCAACCTGAAACTCTTTATTGTTTTTACATCTTCTTACAACTTACACTACTGTTCAAATGTTTGGGTCAGGAAAACATTATTAGTTTTATTCTGCATGGCCTCGTTAAATTGATAAAAAGTGACTGTAAAAACTTTTAAAAAATTCTATTTCAAATAAATATTTCAAATAAATTCTTAATAATTCTTAATAAAATAAGTTCTTTTGAACTTTCTATACATAAAATAAATCTGACAAAAAAGTATTATGGTTTCCATCAAAATAATAAGCAGCACAACTGTTTTCAACTTTGATAATAATAAGAAATATTTATTGAGCGGCAAATCATCTTTTGAATCATTTCTGAAAGATATGTGACACTGAAAAATTTCATTTCAAAACCTTAAAAAAATAAAACATAATCATACCAACCCCAAACATTTGAATGGTATTTTCAAAACTGACTAGTCAGTGTGTTTCCTAAATGACAAGTCAGTTCATTGGTCTCAAGAAAACTATAATTAGGCAGGTTTTGGGTTCACATAACCCCAATCAAACATGTTTCTGAAGACTAGACAAGACAGAAACAGCTGGACATTATGGAACAGAGCACAAAGGGTCCTGTGACATACTTTTAGAAGTTAGGCTTTCTTAAACTTAAGATATTCCAACTTATAAATATAAATCTATAACAAACAAAATATGCTATGTCCAAAGACATACGTCTGAATGTGCATAGCTTTAACAGTAGTGCTTTGAAGGGGAAGAGAAGGTTTTAATGTTTTAACGGTCTAGCACAATATTTAAAGTGCCCTTACCAATAATATCAGAACTAGTAACCAGAAAATCTGGATACATTTCTAGAACTTAGTTATTGATTATTCGACCATCATGACAGAAACCATACTGCTCTTTAAAAAATAAGTGAACAGAAAACTTTTTTTTTCTAAATTGTAAGTCTATCATTTTTTTCTACTTAAACTCGCATGTTAAAATGAAATCCTTAAGGGAGTACAACTTGAAAAACACAAAGTGCGTATATGTGTGTGTGTTTTTTTATATGATTATTTAAATATAGTTCTGGGAATATAACAGAAGGCAGTTTTTTTTCCTGCTGGACCAGAGATTGCTATCCTCAGCTGCCTGTTTATGAAATACTCCAAGCAGAAAGCTCTTAAATAGTGAAAGGAGGAGGCAGCCATATGGTGGGCTGCTGTGCTAAAAGCTAATGAGCAAAGACACATTTCAGCTCTTGTTGGGTGTGACACATTCCCCTCTCCATTTCTGGGAGAGAGCTGAAGTGACTGAGAGTCTGAGATTCGTTTGATATTAATCCTTCTTCGGTGCCCTGATCATTTCATTACTGGTTCTCTTACATTTCTTTATATTTTTGTGTTGCTCATTTGCATGCAAATCCTCTGTTTTATTTGCTAGACGATAAAGCCTGATGTGAAGCAATATTTTGGATAAGTGCAGTTAAGGCACAAATTTGCCTTTTGATCAAAATGCTTCAGAACTATTACAGCTTCCTCCTGTGATACGTGAGCTCTCTATAATATTTGTGCTCCTCTGTGCACCATTTCATCAGAGACTTTTGTGTTTCCTCAGCCCCAGTGTCTAGTGGAAATGGAGACTTTGGGGATTGGAATGCTTTTCCTGCAGCCCAACCAGTCGTCCCGGCAGCCCAGCCTGTCAACTCTGTAGGAGTAGACCTTTTCTCAGGTCTGCAGGTGGCCCCTGCTCCTGCATCCATGGCACCCTCATCTGACCTTTTTGACCTAATGGGCCCCTCCCAGACCACTAACTTCAGCACCTCCCAAAGCATGAACTTCTCCATGACCACCTCTCAGACCATTGGCATGCCAACGTCCAAATCACAGGTGCCTGCTGGCTTTGAGATTTCCCTCAATGTATCTATCTATATAATATGAAGAAAGAGTTCTCGATACATCATGCAATCATGCTCTTTTAGTTCAGGACTGCTTTTAGTTTAGTTCATGAATGCTTTAAAGAGCACAGTTGAAGCTCCAGTTGAGCTTGTTCAATTTTTTTAATAGGAAGTAGCTTTTAGTTTACATCAACAGAACTATGATTTTCTACTTGCAGGTGGTACTTACAATTTAATTTTAATGGATGACAAATGACATTACGTCCTTGCATTCAAGATGAGTCATCAGTATTTTTGGTTCATTTTCTGAGAAGAGAAAAATGAAAAACATTACCGTTCAAATGTTTGGGGTTAGATAAATAAATAATTTTGCATTAAATTGATTATAAGTGACAGTTAAAGTATCCCGAAAAAAATGTATCATGGTTTCCATAAAAATATTAAGCTGTTTTCAACATTGATAATAATTAAAAAATGTTTCTTGAGCAGCAAATCAGCATATTAGAATGTAGGGTCATGTGACACTGAAGACTGGAGAATGGTGAAAGGTGCAGAAAATCCAGCTTTGCCATCTCAGGAATGGATAACATTTAAAAATGCATTGAAATAGAAAACAGTTCTTTTAAATTGCAATAATATATTAAAATTGTGCCGTTTTCGATCAAATGAATGCAGCCTGGGTGAGCAGAAGAGACCTCTTTCCAAAATATTCAAAATATCTTTTGAATAGTAGTTTACATTTTAAGTATGTATATTGACTGTAAGTTTAATTAGTCAAATTTTAGGAATACAAAAATTGCCTCAGTGCTAATAGACTAATAAAACCCCACAAAAATAATATATTTAAGCCATAAAACATTTGATCAGGCAGAGTCATTGTACACATAGTTTTAGCCTGACTTACAAATCTGTACCTATTCATTTTATTAGGTATCACACCCAATTTAATAGTCTTTGGTGTATTGCCATCCCTCAATGTTATGTTTACAGCACAAAGAATCAAGAAGAAACCTAGTGATGTAGAGCCTGTATTGCACATAGATGTGGTTTTCATTCAGATCCCCCATCTGTGGAGTACTTAATGCAGCTCATCTAAGTGGAACTGCACACTAAACACTATTTACGCAAGAAAAGACGATTCTGGCCGAGGTTCAGAGCCAGCGGTTTAGAGTGCAGGCAACATGAAAGCGAAACGAGCGAGGGTTAACACGCAGCATCGGCACAATTTTCCACCCACCCCCTCCTCATTACCCATCAACCCCGGTCCCCTTGGGATGCCCATCACAGAGAATGGCAGAATGAGGAGGAACAAGTTTAAGTCAGAAAACCATTAAATTGAAACAAAAGCCTTGCACAGAGATAATATTTGCATGCTAAAAGCCTGACCTACTTTAAAATGGCAAGTTTTGTTTGGCTAAAGAAAAAAGCGCACCCCCCCACCCTATAATTAGAGGGACTTGAGATGCATTTTAACATGCTGAAATAATTTTAGGGGAAGACAATGCCTCTCAACCAGCATTTCTTGTATAGCTCAAGAGTCTTGATAACCCTGAAAGACCACAGTGCAATGTTCTGGAGTATTAATACTGCCTTTCATCTTCTCTGACTTGTGTCATTCTGCCATTGGCAAACATTCATGGCCATCGGAGAATTTCAATTACCATGCTTGAATTGCAGCAGAACAGTATCATCTCAACAAAATCAGAAGAAACATTGTTTTTGATCTGTCATAAATGGTTTGTCCTAAAACTGACTGACTTTTCTTTTGGTCTTTGCAGCCACTGCAGACTATGGGAGCCCCACTGATGCCCCAGCAACCGATGGCCCAAAAGCCCAACCCCAAAGTGTCTGTGCCTTCCACCTGGTCCAACTCTAATGTAGACATAAGCCTGGACTTCCTTGGCCCTGGCATGCAGCCACCCAAACCTTCTCAACCCACACTCAACATGATGCAGCATGGTAAGTTATATACCTGGGCCAATCCTGCTCCTGAAGGGCCACTGTCCAGCAGAGTTCAACTCCAACCCAAATTAAACAGACTTGACCCAGCTAATCATGGCATGATCTTACTAGGCATACTAGAAACTTCCAGGCAGGTTAGTTGATGCAAGTTGGAGCTTAACTCTGCAGGACTAAGTTTGGACACCCCTGATATATACAATGATGTTGAGTGTCTGGGAAAGGATTGGATCTGGAGTTCAGTAAATTAAATGAGCTTTAAAAAGTAAAAAAAAAAAAAAAAAAAGAAGTCAGTCAGTTAAAAGAGTCTGTATGGGATGAGGAAAAGTTCAAATGAGAAGGCCATGATGTATAAAAACTAGAATGAGATGATGTTTATTTACTCATTCTTTTTGTTATATTTTTCCTCTTTAGTTTTTAAAAGATGCTGATGCTAAATAAAGCTTTATGGTATAAAACGGAAATTTAGGATATTTTATCAATATCAAGAACCTTGCTATTAGATCGAAACCTTACAGCATTTTCATTTAATATGTTCACATTTTTCCGAATAAAAAATAAAAATAAAATAAAACATAGCAATGGCAGTAAATAGATTTTATTTTTCTATATCCTGCATTAGGAGTTCCGACTCCTGTCAATATGATGACTCAGGGCTTTGCTGGAATGAACTTGGGCATGCAGGCTGCCACTACAATGGTCAGACCGCCCACCAACACCATGATGGGAGGAATGAACATGGGGATGCAGCCTGGCATGATGGGTAATGTCATGACCATGCCACCCATGGGAGGGATGCCAGTCAATCAGGGCATGATGGGAATGAATATGAACATGGGTATGTCTACAGCTGCCATGGGGATGCCAGGAAGCATGGGTACTGGAATGGGGATGAACCCTGCCATGGGACAGCCTAAACAAGATGCCTTTGCAGATTTTGCCAACTTTGGGAAATGAATTGCAAAGTATTAAGTGAACAATCTTTCAGAAGATGTGACCATGAAGAAGCTATGAAGAGCTAGAAGACAAAGACTACTTGAAAGATGTCAAATAAAGCCTCACAGGAAATGTTTGTTCAAATGATGCTGATGTTCAACTGGATGATTATATTATTTTCGATGTTCTTCTGATCAGCTGCACCAAGGAGCCCTGTTGAGGGTGGCTGGTTTATTCTGAGAATCATTTCAGTCATTGCACACACACACACACACTCACGCACGTCCCACGTTTCCATGGCGTCGGGATATCGCTTTAAGGAATGTGATGGTAGTGAATGACTCTGATTGGCCTTATCCTCCTGTATAGCTTGTTGATTTAACCCAGGAAATATTTGGGTTTCTAATACTGTAGTAAAATCCTAATAATCCATTCTGGCCTTTCCTCTACTCTGCCTTAAGATGATAACCTGTAAATATTTTTGCGCGCAGACAATAAGTTATTGAGTTCCATGATTAATGAATTATGACGGCGAGGATTTTTGTACGGAGTAAAGCTTGTGATCACTTTGCCATTTTGTATTTGATTTTAACCATTTTCTGAAGAGAAATGAAGTACTCTAAAATCAAGATGATAGAATTACAACTCCAAATCAAAACCTTTGTGGCCTTAAATAGTAAATGTGTAATCTGATCTACTTTGCATCTTTATGAAAATTTGTCATTAAACACATGGTGCCTGTCAGCCTTCCTAAAATAAATTCTTTATACAATATGAAAAGTACAGTATTTATTAAAGGTACTGTTAAAAAAGATACATATAGAGTGGTCTACATATATGCATACACTTTTTTATGTTTTTGCATGGTTAACTTATAAGGAAGAGTGGGTACCTAAAGGATATATATTTCTGAACCCGATATGGGTTCGTATTTGTATGCAGGTCTGCTCATGCTGAGTGTAGGGTGAGGCTGTGTTTGGAAACCCTGGTAGCACAGAGTTGGATGCTGTATCCAGAGGACCATCATTGTATTGTCAATATCATGTTTCTGCTGACGCTAACCGAGCCCCTCTCTTCCATTCTGAGGCGTTTTACAAGCAGAATGACCAAATTCTTCCTTTCTTGTTTCTTTCTTTTGTCCCCCTGACGGGTTGGTTTAGTTTTTTTTTATAGTCGGGTCTGTTTGGTTGGGGAGTGTTACTGGAAACACTATATGTTTATGCAAATCTACAGCAAGCAACAAAAAAACAAAACAAAATATTTCTTCCACTGAGAATGTTTAATGTTTTCAATTTCATACAATGACTTGATTGTACTTATGATCTTTTATGAATGACAATAAAGAGTTGATTTCTATTTTCTTTGTTACGCTTGTTTTTATCCCCTAATCAATCTCATGTCTTAAAAATAGTCTGTTCTTGGAGTCCTCCAAGGACCTGGCTTCAGATGTTAATTTTGCTGTATTAATAGGATGAAAGCAGTACAGCCACATGTCCCATTTCCACTGAACTTTTTAATTGGCATTAAATGAATACGTCACATTAACTGACAAGGAAACTGGCTACGGTTCCCAGTGTTTATTTATACATTTTGCTCGGTGCAGAATGATTCTGTATCCTACAGTTAATTTCTCATATCTATTTTCTATCTGAAAACATGTTCCCCTAGCCAGTGCCAATAATCATTTTATGAATATGCAACAAAATGTTGGACTTTTCCCACATAAATATAGAATGGTTAAAGATACTGAGATTTTCATGGCTTGATTATTTGTTTTAAAAAATGTAGAACAGTGTTAAAGCATAACATTATATAAAGCATTTTATATGTACATGTAACCAAGTAAAATCACAAGGAACTCTTATATATAAATTAAGTTGAAGAGAAAGTGTTTTCATACTTTCAGGATGTGAGAAATGTAAGGCTAAAATATGCAGAGAGGGGGAAATAAAATTCAAACATGTCAAGACAAAAAGCCTTGAGTGCCACATGTAATTTCCAACCTCAAAAAGCTCAATTTACCCATTTGTACGATTTTATCAAATCCATGGAGAAATCTAAATGCATTTTTTTACACTAAAAGAGATAAATATCAAATAGAGCAGTTTTCAGTTTGACATTAAAATAAGAGTGTATTGACGGGCCTAGAGTTTTAGTGAGATTGATCAATTACTTTCATTTTCACCAAGCAGTGAAATGAATATCAGTAACGATTTGTTAAATAGATTTCCATTTCCCCCTTGATAAATTTATAGAATGTGTAACAAAAATAAGGCTAAATGTGCAATGTCAAAGCTTACAACGAATCAGTGTCTTACTTCCCTCTAGTGGTCATTCAAAACAAAAACAAAAAGTGTGTTGAGTATGTGACATCAGTTCATAAACCAACCAAAATTAAGGATTTTCTTAAGGAACATTAAAAAAATTTTGTTGTTTTTTTAACATTTGTAACATTCTTTTCACCTGTTGATATACATATCAATATGATACACTCATATTATGAAACCTTTCATGGAGACTCACATTTACACTTTAATATTTCATAAGGACAGTATTTAGTCCTGTTGTACATTTACAAGAAGAATGTTTTCTCCTCGTATAAAAAGCTGATTGACATGACGCGTGTGGACTCTACCATACTTCACTTTAGGCTTGCTCTCAGATTGTTGTGTCACTTTTGATGTACTCCTGTCTTTCTCAGAGAGTTCCTGGGTATGTTTGGGGTCGGTTCTACTCCTGGTTTGGTCTCGGCTACTGTGTGGGTCTGGCTTTAAGAGGTTATCTCCTTTCCTCTCAACCGCACTGAGGGCAACAGTCTCTTGAACTTTCAGTTTTTCAAATAGCTGTAATAAAAAAAATAGATTTCTAAACAATATAATTATATTACAGAGTGTAAACATACAGTATAAACCACTGTACATAGAAAAATATTTTTCTATTATAACCGATCAAGATTTGACATGGTTACTTGTAATATTCAGGTGTATATTAAAACATTCAAATTAATTACCCTTGTGACAGTAAGAGCTTTCTCGTGATAAAGAGCTTGTCCCAAAAGGGTGTCCCTGTACGTTTCATCCACATCCACCATCGCCTGGCACCAAAAGAACAGAAATAATAAACATTTATTAGTAATGATGATATTAAGTAAAGGTGCTTTAATACTTACCAGGTTCCAGAACTTATCAAATGCCACCACAAAGCCAGAGCACACTCCCCGGAGCCCTTTAAAGGTCCGGATGTGAACTCTGACTCTGATTTTCTCCTGGACGCACCTATTGAGCTCTCCTAATGGACTGCCTGTATGCACTGCAAAGATAGACACAGCCTAGTGAGCTATACCTATCTTAAGAATAACTCAGCTAACACTTTTGGCTGAGAATCCACAGCTTAGTGTTTACTATTATCCTCTATTATTCACTAATGTCATCTAACATAGACAGTAAAGAGATAAACGTACGTGGCATTCTGGTAAGCACATTTTTGGCCGCTTTTCGCTGTCGAGGCGGTCGCTTGACTCCGCTTCCTTCTCCCTCCTCCGCAACCGGGTTGTGCACCATGAGTTTCTTCAGCCTCTCTATCCTCTCTGGGTCTGCTTTACCTTTCTGTGCTTTTCGGAGTCTTTTCTCCACATTTTCTGGTTTCGCTCGGCCTCGACCGCCTTTCATAAAGCTCTCATATTCTGCTATGTTATTAAAGCACTTGATATTCGGGTAAGGCAACGACACTTTGGGGGAATACAGAGCGAGTAAGGGGTCAAACTTATCCGAACTGATATCCAACTTAGTTTCGACATCAACGTCGCCAGTCTCTAGCTTTTGGTCGGGGGTCTCGGTAGTGGTTTGCTGTTCAGTTGTTTGAGAAGGTGCTGAACAGCGCTCACTTTCCGACTCTCTCTCACTCTCCTCCATTTTTGAATGAGCGGCAGAGACAGAGAGACTGCAGGAGAATCATGGGTAACTTATCAGTGTGTGAAGCTACAGACGAAAACCATCGATGACGTAAAGTTGTACTAATATATTAGTAAAACACTTTTACTGGTGAAAAGGTTATAGTTAAAACTAGTTACATGTATAGTGTATAGTTTATAATTAAAGCTAAAACATTTAATAATTTCGTTGCTTAAAATAAAATAAATGTCAATTTATAAAAAATAAACTAATATATATATATACAATCAGTTTATATATTTTTTTTTTTGTTTATTTTACAACAAAATTAAGACTGATTTGTACGTGACATGTGATTTGTTTTCCTCCTATGGCTAATAAAATAATAATGATAGTATATATTAGTAAAGTTTATAATATTTTAGTAAAGATATAGAAAATGTTTTTCTGTAATCACCGGTAAACACAGAACAAAGGCTGCTTCATCTTTCGTCTTCCTCCTCGTCAGTAGGTGGCAGAGCACACTTGTATATACAAGCTGAACATACTACATGTAGAAGTGTGTGTTCGTCATGTATTGTCCTAAAGGAAAACACTCCCGTATCGCATTTACGTTTTAAAAATTCACACATTGGTCTTCACTTACAGAGAATCAATAAACCATTCAAGAGGATGGCTTGGAAGATATTTTAAGGACGCTTTCGATGTTATATCACGGTGCTCCGGAGAAGGGTTTGCTGTACTAAGCCATCATAGAAATATGTTGTGTGAGGAATACACGAAGATTATGAAATAGTTTGTATTCCTTAAGGATTGAATTATATACATTTACTGGCATGGATTAGTGAACAACTGTTGATATCAAGAGAATGTCAATGGATCAATAAAGCAAACATGATGGTGCGTCAAAGCAGCAGATGTTAAAGCGGACGAGGGGACTTTGTCATTACTCTGGACATTTCTGTAAGAAACATTTCATCTTAACATGAAGTAGATGCTAATATTATGAATTGTATCATAGTAAAGTGATATTTTAAGATATTTTATTTATATATACACACTATATTAACAGTGTATTAATAATACAAAACTTCTTCTGGATAATAACATTAATGAATACTTTATCTATATCTTTACTAGGTTGTCAGTAGAAATGGAGTTCCCAGAACATGGTCAGCAGCTCTTGGCCAGCCTGCGCTCTCAGCGTCTGCAAGGTTTCCTGTGTGACTGCACCGTGCAGGTCGGCCCGACTCGTTTCGGAGCCCACCGTGCAGTGTTGGCCTCTTTCTCTCCTTTCTTCCATATGTTTTACTCAGATCAGTCGATAGGAAATACCAGCACAGTCAATGGAGGGCCACAGAGAGACACAGTCACTATTAATGGAGATATCGTGACCCCTCCAGCCTTTGGACTCCTCCTTGATTTCATGTATGAAGGAGTACTGCAATTAGCAACCCACCCCCCTCCTGAGGACGTGCTCGCCGCAGCCAGCTTCTTACATATGAATGATGTGGTGCGAGTGTGTAAGAGAAGACTTCAGGGCCGAGGATTGGCTGAGGCGGATAGCACTAGAGTAGAAGTTGGAGCAAATGAGTCTGCTAAACCTGGAGGGCTTGATGGCTCACCTAGAAAAGATGTACCTGGCGCAGAAACAGGAAGAGATGGAGGACTAGAACATTGTCATCTGTCGAGCCAACAAATGTCACTTTATATCAATACCAAGACTGAAACACAAGCAGGGATGGCTAACCTCCTCACACACAGCGTGGAGAGGTCAGAGATGGCAGACACCACCCAACCAGGAATGGACTCGCTACCAGCTGTTAGTAATTCTTGTTCAGGACCATCCACATATCATTCATCGCCTAGACCTGACAAAACAAGAATATCGGCACGGTCTGCTAGCCTTGAGTCTGCACTTTCAAGTCCGTGTAGTACAACAGAACTAATTCAGACAGACACTCAACCTGTTGTAGCCACTGCTGTGGCTCTGAGCAGTGTGGACAACACCACCGCTGCCCGAGAACTTGAACCTAGCGTTTTCATGCCGACTCAAATACTAAAACCCCAAGTTCAGAATAAAAGTTCTGGGAATCCAGGGTCATCACAGCACACTCAGAGCCAAAACGAAAGGAGACATGAAAACACTTCGTCCAATACAAGTAGGACACAAACTAAGCATAAACTTTCACAAAAATTTAGGGGAGGAAGTCTTTCACAAACTTCAGGGGAGGAAAATGAAGAGAGCTTTGAAGTGAAAGTAGAGGCCATTGTGATTTCTGATGAAGAGTCTGATGACACAGACGAGACGGTGGACATGGATAATGGCCCAAGAATAAATGAAGATTTAGACGATGGGGACGATTATGACGACAGCAACCGTGATGTCGAGGAGCTTACTGATACTCAGTTTATAACAGCACACCCATTAATTCATCTTCCCCATCAAGAACCCATTTCTTTCCCTCCTTCACCACAAGGTCCAAATCCTTCTGCAGCCGAAACCGCTGGCTTGCCGTCATCCCTTTTTCCTGCCAATTCGCACCCGGAGCAACAGACCCTGTACCTCGAGGATATTCACGACTCCCTTGGGAGTTACATGGAGGACGTGCCTACTTGTATCACTTGCGGAAAGACCTTTTCCTGTGCTTACACCTTGAGGAGACACGCCATTGTGCACACCAGGGAGCGACCGTATGAGTGCAGCTATTGTTACCGCAGTTACACACAGTCTGGAGACTTGTACAGGCACATCAGAAAGGCACATGATCACGACCTCCCAGTCAAACGCAGCAGAGTTGAGTCGGACCCTCCACCACCATCGCCGCCTCCTCCTCATCCTCCCCAGACGTAGCCATTGATTGTGGTACAATCTTTTTATTTGGTCATTTAGAAAATTACACAAAATCCTGCTGAAGGCTTTTGCAAATGTCACAAAAACATAAAGTGCCACGTCTATACATTTGTGGCTCTTCCTTCAAAACAGTCAACGCTTTGGAAAGGATTCCACCTGACTGATCCATGCCATATACAAACAGAACCAATGTAACAAAAACAAGGTTTTTGTTGTTTATTCACTAGTTGTAGTCCTTGATATTTGTATTGCACAACCTGGTTTTAATCTTCATTGGTAAATTGTTTTTATAAAAAAAAAAAGTAAATTCAACTTGACCAAGATTGGTTCTAGCACACAGACCTAGTATATTGAAACCTTTTAATAATTAATTCCCATTCTGATGGTGTTTTGAATTTTAAAATGTATTTTTTTTGTCTCTTAGGGTGTACTGTTGCTGGTATATCAAGAAATAATCATTAAAGTCCCCCTATTATGCTTTTAGAATATTACTTTACCAAATTAATTTCCTGTTATATACCTATGTAACATTGTAACATATTTTGCATAATGCCAGCCTATGGTCTTCATTGGCTGCCTGTGAACGACATCTACTTTGTCCCTCCAGCACTGTAGTTGTAGCTGAGGCCTTGAAAAGTTTGGTTCGTGTTGTCGACATAACGAGAAGATGCTGTTTTCAGCTCTGCAAATCCACTTTACATGCACTTCAAAAGGATCTGGACTCGCGCTGGAACTGAGACCAAACCTATGTCATTGTTCGTATCACTGGGTATCAAGCCCCGAGGAAGCCTCCAGAGCTGAAATTAGTGTAAGGTAATTGGCATTTTGTTTCTAATATGCACTGGAAGTGGTAGACCAATCACAACAGACTGGGCCATCTGGCCAATCAATGCAGGGGGGTTTAGAGAGACTGAATCTTCGACCAAACTATTTTCAGACTCTTTGAGAAATGAGGGGATGTGTAACGCATATTATAAGAAAATGTAAGTGTTTGACCTTTGATGCATGTAAATCTATTGTAGGAGACCTCCAAAACAAATTAGGAACCTTGAAAATAGCATAATAGGGGCACTTTAAATTTCGTTAGAGCAGATAGATGACTATCTCACTACAAGGAAGAGTTTTTCTGTGTATGTGTTCTGTGCATTTTTTTGTGTGAGAGGGAAAGATGGTGAAACATTTCTTACAGGTACAATAAATTAAAACCAGCTTTTGGGATCAGTCCATTTATTTGTTAAAATAAAATGTAGAGAACTACATTCCCATTCAAAAATTTGGTTCAGTAAAAAAAAAAAAAAAAAAAAAAAAATGTAATTAAATTCTTTTAGTCGTGAAGGACAGTTTAAATTGCTCAAAAGTGACTAAGGACATTTATAATGTAACAATTTGCAATGTTCTTTGTTCGTCAAATAATCCTAAAACAATTTATATTTTCTACAAAAACATAAATCAGAACAAATGTTTACAATGGTCGTAGTAATTTTCTTAAGCACCAAATCAGCATATCAGAAGTATTTCTAAAGGATCATGTGTCTGAAGACAGTAGGGTAAGGTTGCTGAATATTCAGCTTACCATAACAGGAATAAATTGCTTTTTAAAATAAAAGAGTAATTTTAAATTGTAATAATATTTCACAATGTTACTGTTTTTTAAGATATTTTTGATTTTAAAAAATGCCTTGGTGAGCATAAGAGACTTTAATCAGAAATGTAAAAAAAAATCTTACAGACTCCAAAATTTAAAATGGTAGGGTATTTCAGATCAAAAAGTATCAGTTACTGATAAATAATGGGCAAATATATGGCGAAAGTAAAAGTTTCCACAAGGTAAACAATAAAACAAAATTTTAATAGTTAGTCATATTATATTATGACATTCATACTTCAATATCAGTTTGGTACTCAGAGCTCAGCGAGTTAGTTGTTCTGACTTCCAGAAAAGAATAATTTTCACATTTGTTTTACTGTAACAATGTACTTGAAAAGAAGCAGGTATCCACAATAATAAAAAAAAGTCCATTATCATTCATCTACTGGTCTGTGCATCTGCAGAAAGAAAGAAGTAAAAAGTTTAGACATTTTAATTCAATTAAATTGAAAATCAGACTCTAATTATGTAAATAAGTGATTATTAAGAGTTACTCACCGCTTCTGCGAGCTGAGGCCATGCCATAGCCATCACAACTCCATCATCAGATGTGGGAGGTGTTTCCAAGTTCCAGTATGTGAAATTTTGGAACACTGAAGAAACTTTAACAATTCTATCCTAAAAGCAAATGCCAAAACAATTTATGTTAATAATATGTTATTTAGTAGTTCATATTTGTAAATTTCCTAGAAAAGTGGAGATCATGTCACCTCATGATCGGACGCAGGCTTTTGGACCTCTTTCAGCACTAATCCTGTGTATCCTTGTGGACAATGCAATTCCTGACCCTTCAGCCCTCGACCTCTGAATGACACTGTTGTTTCTGCAAAACACAATGTCATTTTTTATTGGGTGGAGAGGTTTAATGCGTTTCATTCTCGAGCCGTGCACTGGTACTTGACTAACCGTGTTTGTGTTCCTTCACAGTGGGATTAAAGAACTTGAAGACTTCAGCAGGTCCATCATGCTCTATTTCACAAGGTAACAGGTGGATCTGTGGTTTATCAGCTTGCTTGAGGGAATCAAGCCGGATAGACGTTACACAGCTGTTCACTGACATCTAGTAAAACAAAGTGTGTTAGGCACAGGTGACTAGGATTGAACTGTTGTATACAAAAGAGATCAGGGCAACTATGTTGTCAGGACAAGGATGTTTTCTTTCATTTTTGAGAGGCCAAGTTGTCAGACGCGTTTTAAATTTATAATGTGTTATTAAATAATAATTGTCGATAACAATGGTTTGTTTTTGTTGTACGTTACCTAACATTTTACATTAGGACAGCCGTTTCATTAGCACTAACTGTTTTGTGTTTCATACTTTGCTGAAAAGCCAGTTAAAAGCTGTTCCAATGACAAACCAGGTTCTATTATAACAATTTTCCGTTATACTTTTAACATTCTTATATTGTTTTTTTTTTTTTCTTTTTTCGAATTGACAATACTTTAAGTACCATGGCATGGGAAGAAGTATTACCTATTAATTATGTATAATTTATACCGTTTTAGTATTATTAAAAGAAATGTATTTCGATGTTGCTCAACTGACCCTCTGTAAACCTATAAAAAATATGGTGAAAACGGATATATAATTTCCTACATCTATATAACTTCTATCTTACCGTGCTCGCTTCCCACAATGTTTATACAGTGTCACGTGGGAAAGATACTTTTACTGTGATTGGACGGGCTACATTTCTTCCTCACCAGACGGATATTTTCGCGGTAAAACCTTAGGCATTGTGCCATCTACCGTTTCGGTGGTGTAGCGTCACTCGGATGATGACCGCATTATTTAATGAATTTTACAATTACAACGCATATAAAAATCACAGAGAAACAGGTACACAACAAAACGTTTAATAACCTCTGTTAAATCACATCATATGCAGCATTCACAACATGATTCACAAGCGCTCTGTAAGTGCAACACTCAAAATGTTCCTACTAGGAACTCAAAACCGATTAGGAACGATATTTCTTTAAAGCGAACGTGTGTCCTTATGTTAAAATACTGCTTTGGTGAACCCTCGAATGAGTTTGGGAGATAATTACTTAGATAATATATTTTAATCGTTTTTCTAACGCATCCTGTGGAAAATGTTTGTAATTCCGTGTTTAAAAGTGCCGCAGCGTCATGCACAACTGTACAGGTAGGCTGCGAACAAATCTTCGCCGTACCAAAATAATCATGGTTGTATTAGTAATATTAAAAGTGTAGTAACCATGTTTTTTTGTCGGAGTGACTACCAGTGACTTGTTTAACCATTTGCTTAACCATTTGTGTAAACAGTTTTACTACAATAGGTTATAGTATGGTTAGTTTAGCAGTTATACGTTTCTGTGTCTATTTTGAAATCTTGCTGGTGTATTAACATGCCTTTTTCAGAAAATACCTACTGTCACAAGGTGTTCTGGACCGCATGTACTGTGCACAGAAACACTCAGATGGGACTGTAACCCTTCCAGTCGTAACATCTGTTCTGGCACAGCTTGATCTGGTGGCACTAAAAGAACATGTTGCACAGGACAGCTTTTGTGAAATCGTTGATATCCAGGTAACGTTACATATGCACTGACAGTTATTTAAGAGATGTTTGCACCCAAGTCACTGAACATGAACATCTGATCCTCAGTATTCTGTATATCTTTTTTTAGGCTCCTCCATTATCAAAGAAGGAGAAAGTTAAATCTTTCCATAAGAGGCTTGCAGAGACTGCAAAGTCCTTTCTGGTCTCTAAAGGGGAAACATGGAGTGAGGATCTGGAGGGAGACATTCCTAGCCGATGGCAATGCCATGGAGATCTTGTCCTGTTTAGTGAAGGTTGCTTCTCTAATGCAATATGGAAAGAATTTGGTGGGTGATAATGAATCTCACACTCTCTGTAGGTCCATTTTTGTATTTACACAATTAGATTGTATATCCTCTATTTACATTTTTATCCCAGAATAATAGATTTAGCAACTAAAATGTCTGATTGCATGCAAAATATTTTAAATTTTTCTTTTTGTTTGTTTTAGGATCTGAATTCTGGACTGCTGTTGCCCTGACGCTGGGAGTCAAACGTTTAGCGCAAATTAAAAAAATTTCCAATGATGGTTACCGCACACCTATAGTGACAATGCTTTTAGGAGACAGCAGCTATGTGACACACATCGATAACCATATTAGGTAACTCATAAGTTGCCTCGATATTTCAAGAATTACATCTCAATTTATTAAATGAATATTAAAATAAATTAATCTGTCTGAAATTTCAGGTATGAGTTTGATGTCACCAAGTGCATGTTCTCCTCTGGGAATATCACAGAGAAGCTCAGAATAGCCTCCTTTAACTGCATTGGAGAGACTGTGGTTGACTTATTTGCAGGTAAAAGCAATGTTGTGTGTTAGTTGGAATGGTTTTTATCACCTGAGATGTATGACTATATTTTACTCCACTGTCCAGGGATTGGCTACTTCACTCTTCCATATCTGGTACATGCTAAGGCTGCTCACGTGCATGCCTGTGAATGGAACCCAGATGCAGTGCAGGCTCTTCAAAGAAACCTACAGACCAATGGTGTGTCCGACCGCTGCACTATCCATCAAGGAGACAACAGGCAGGTGAGGATAACAGCTTGTGCACTGAGAAACAAAAGTGCTGATAATCATTATCTTAATTTCACCTATTCATTTTTCAGATTTTTTGTTGTTGTTGTGGAAGAGAATCAGTTGATTGGGCAAAAGACAGTGTATATATAATTTTTGTCTCATTATGTGAACATTTCCAGATCCTCATGTCTGGATAATTGAATAAATAAACATTTGCACATCCTTTTTAGCTTCCTTTAAGCGATCTTGCTGACCGAGTGAATTTGGGCCTCATACCAAGTTCAGAGGAGGGTTGGCCAGTGGCGTGTCGATTGCTAAAGAGAGGCACTGGTGGAATCCTACATATTCACCACAATGTCACAACACCTTTGCACCATGAACCATCTAAACATTCATCTGCTATAGATGTTAATAAAGACTCTTCCATACAGAGCGATTTGCAAGTATGGACTGCTTGGGCTTCAGACACAGCCAGACGCATCTGTACACTCTTGTTAGACATCACTGGAAGTGAATGGGAGACAAATATCAAGCACATAGAGCATGTCAAAACATACGCACCACATATCAGCCATGTAGTTCTGGACTTAGAGTGTAAACCTCTCTGATAAACACATCCACTCATGTATAAAGTTGTTTTTGTTTAGACGCTCTCTCTGTAATTAGCTTTAGTTAATATATCCCTCTGATTGCTGATATTTCACCATCTATTTTTTTTTGTTGCAAAATGTTTGAAGTGTTTTGTAATCATTTTAAATAATAATAAAAAAAAAAAAGTTTTGAAATCCGGTGACAGAAATTCATAATGAAGTATCTAAGAGCAACATCAATTATTATTTTACAAGAAACCTTCCATATTTATTTTATATGGAATTTCCCCAATACTAATAAATAATTGTATAGTATACAATTTGAAGGTTTGGGGTTGGTAAGATTT
>JAOTRB010000005.1:15277330-15288752 GCA_027497735.1 Cyprinella lepida
AGTGTACAGAGCCACTTCATCCTTTGGAAATAATTTCTTATTTTCAGTGTGGAAGATGTTTTGTTGCTTGATTTTTCAGCTTGATTTTTTTTTTCTTGATTTTTTGCTGCTTTGAATGTAAAGTTCAAAGGAAATAGTACTTTTATAACATAGACAACACTTTATAATAATACAAAACATTACTGTCACTTTTGTTTAATTGAATGCATCCTCGCTTAAGAAGTATTGTATGCTTGTTCCATCCCAAATCCCATTGAAAAATAGGGCTATAATAATAATAATAATGTACATTATTATAATACATTGTAATTGTGTGTGTGTGTGTAATGAATATTTTATTTGTCCTCAAAATGATTATCCAATGTAAATTACTTTTCCATTGGTTTTAATGAGTGACAGAAAGTGAATTGAAATGGAATACACAGCAACACACTCCACACACTGATGCATTGATACGACAATGCACACAATCATATTTATCAAATCAACCAGCAAGTAGTACAGACAGACATACACATACATAGATTCATCCACTGCAAGCAACAAAAATACTCTTCTACCCTTCTGTCATATTGCATTATCAAAATCTTTGGAACGAATTAACATATTGTATATGTTTAAGCTCAAATTCGTATGGTTAAATATGATGTATTTTATGTTGCTTTAGTCCTGGTGTCCTTTTTAATAGAAAAGAAAAAAATAACAATTGTTGGTTGGTTTGTTGGCAAAATGTTTTTTTTTTTTTGTTGTTGTTTTTGTTTTTTCTTAGTGGAAAACAATTCAGGTCTGAAGGGTTTTAAAATCTTAAAACACTGAGCACCAATAACCTCGCTCAAGAATGTGATTTTTGTCCATGGACTACGACGTCTGCGCGCATCGTGGACGCGCACCTGTCCCATGGTCTGGCAGTTTCTCTGACGCGCAGACAGAGCAACAGTGACTGAAAACTTTTGTTCCGGGACGCGACGTTTGTTTGGCAAAGCCGGAGTAAGTGAGCTCGCACGGAGAAGGAAACTGGAGAAAGAGTGTGGGAAAGTCCTGCACCATTGGTAAGTGAAAATTGAAAACACGTTTGAAAAGTGTATTAGACTTTTTGTTTATATTCTAACGTTACATTAGAATAACTCTTCCCTGAAAGATACAACGAGAGTTTTTCAGTTGTTGATATTGTCACGAACTATGTTTATTTGATCCTTTCCCGTAAGATCTTAAAGTATGTTACCATCTGTATTTTATTTTCCTACTTGTTTGTTTAAACAAATTTCTGTTTAATATAGGACTCTTTTTACATGTGATGTTGAATTATTTTAGTTAAGTGAATTTAATGTTATTGTGTGTGGTCCATGTGTCAGAGCAACACAAATCCTCCAGGGCTGCATTTCCCAAAAGCATTGGTTCTATGATCAATTTAGGCTCACGAAGTTTTTGGGAAACGCAGCCATGATCTTTATCAGTATAGCTGGAGGAAGTTGCCATTATCAGTGGTGCTCACTTTAATCCTCTCTATTTTCCTCAAACATTTAGAGAATGAGGAAAAAGTTTGCCACAGAGGGTCATTTGTTTTGGATGCAGACCAACCCAGTTGTAATTGAAGGTTATTGAATACTTTTTTTTATTTTCTTCACACTTTTTTCCACCAGTTAAGCTCTAAGGGCATTTACAAGGCTCTTGGGTGCTTTCGAGTAATAATCATCGTAAGTGCCTCATTTAAAAAAGGTTTGCTAAAGATCTCCACCCATGGTTGTGTCCTTAAAGGGTGGTGACTCTTAAGCTGACTGCATGTAGTTTTTCTCTTTTCCTGATGGCATTCCAGTGCTTGGGCCCCCTTTCCCACACTCGTTTGGCCTTTAGCTATTTAATTTATTGATTTGCTGTCCACAATTTTACCAGTAATAAAAACAAAAACAAAACAAGGTTCTCATGCTCTCTGGCCATGTCTTCCCACCAGATAATTATTTTCATCCTTTTCGTATGAATATGGTTTGGTGAGAAGTACGATTTGTTTTGCAAAATAAATAAATTTGCTTGGCTTAAAAAAATAAATAAAGATTTAATACTGTTAATATGGTTATACTTGATTATGTGGTAGGAATATCTCTGCTTTCCTGGTGTGATATTGTCTCATTGGTAACCAACTAATTTGCATGTTTAGCTGCATGTCACAGTGTGTCGTGCTTGTTTAATTACTCCGCTCCTGCAGAGAGGTTTCGAAGAGCCACTGACACTGACAGACACTGCGTGAAGGCACTGAGAAAGGTCACTCCCTTTATTTGTCAGTTCTGTCCAGGTCTCTTCCCTTTTTACAAACAGTAGGGCTTCCTTTATTTGTGGAACACTCTCTCGTTATATATATATTAGTCTCTTCTGCATCTCTGAAAAGCAAATGTCCTATTCTCGGCTGGGTGAGCTTCTATCGGTGTGGTTCTACGAGTTCCTGTAATTTGCATTTGTGTTGACATAATATATTCTGGTGACTAGTTGACTGTAGTTTTTTTTATTTTATTTTTTTTACTATTCCTTAGAAGCAGGGCTTGACTCTTGAGGATGGTGCAGAACATGGAGATCAACATGTCCTTCCTGACCGACTCGGAGCAAGAATTCATACTAGAGGTCCTTCGGCGGGATGAGGAGCTCAGGCGCTTGGAGGAGCTGCGTGTGAAGTGAGTGTTACTGTTGCCTTATCACGAATCAGTCCTGTTCTTGTTTTTATTTTATTTTTTTTACCGTTCAAAAGTTTGTCAGTATGAATACTTTTATTCAGCAAGGACATTAAATTGATCAAAAGCTACTGTAAAGACTATTACATTGTTTATTCCAGATATTTATATCTGAATTAATATAGCTACATTTCTGTGTTTATTTAAAGCTCCAGTCTGTAACTATTTTGGGTTAAAAATGATCCCAAATAATTTTTTTAAAGTACATAACCAACCAGTGGTCATGGCTGGTTATGCTGGTTATGTACCGAATTTCCGTAGGAAATTCGAGCTTGTCTTTGCGTCACGTCTCTACACATAAAGAAGGAATCTCGGTTAGTAGGCTGTAATGTGTGTGAGGATGTTTGAGGTGGTGATGGCCTTATATCCTTTTCTCACTGCACTTGATCTAATTAAACATATTAATTTGATGGTGAATCCATAAAGGTTCCGAAGATAATTGGAGATTCACCCGTTGTAAAATGCAAAAGACTTTGGACTGAGAGTTTGGAAATAGAGACTGCAACCGGGCACAAGCAAAAAACAAGGATAAATATCTGAAGGCCTTTAAATGTTGTCACACATTGCTGATGTTGTTAACATTAACAAAAAGAAAAGTATAATTTGCACTGTTTGCTGTGATATGATAAGAGATTGTTAGATTTAATCAGCACAATTTACTACAATGCTTTTTTTCTCTTAGTTGGTCAGAACAAACATGGATGTTACTTACTTGTTCAGATGACAATTTAAGGGGAAAATTCTTATGTTGGTCATATTTCCAAAAAGTAGAATCTGTGATTCTGAATGACAGTATCCACACCGGTGCGGAGACTGACAACTGCTCATTCTCCTCAAAACATTGTGTTCATCGGCGCTGTGCCGTGCCGAGGCAGAACCCACATAAAGTTGATAATTCCGTGAATAACTGCAATTGCAGATTTCGAACAGAGATGGCGACAAAGACAAAAAACTACAGACTGCAGCTTTAAAGGGTTAGTTCACTCAAAAATTAAAATGATGTCATTAATGACTCACCCTCATGTCGTTCCAAGCCCGTAAGACATCCGTTCATCCTCGCAACACAGTTTAAAATATTTTAGATTTAGGCCCCGTCCACACTACTGCGTTTTCGTTTAAAAACAAAGAAATAAAACGAATACGGATCACGTGACCATTCACCAACACTGGGCATTTGCGTGCCAGTGTAAACGGGAAACGGATTGACTATTCCTCAGATTTGATGAAGAAGAAAGTAACTTTAGCTACCCGATGGGTGGCTGACGAATCAGGGTGACGAATCAGACAAATCACTGATGACACTCAATCATACAGCTGAGCGTGAGCCTCTGCGTCATAGTTTCTAAAGTCCTCCATTTTGTCCCTTCTTCAATAAAACGCACTCCAGAGATTCAAAATGCAAAAAGGAGCTGCAGCGTTTCTAAACTTCTCTGTTTTAGGTCTTTGTTTTTCCATTTTAGTCTGGACGGGAGGTGCAAAAGTAGCAAAAGGTCTCCGTTTTTAAACGAAAATGCAGTAATGTGGACGGGGCCTTAGTCCCAGAGCTTTCTGTCCCCCATTTCAACAATTCTGTTGAAAGTGTATGTACGGTATACTGTCCTTGTCCAGAAAGGAAGTAAAGACATCATCAAAGTAGTCCATGTGACATCAGTGGGTTAGTTAGAACGTTTTGAAGCATCAAAAATACATTTTGGTCCAAAAATAACAAAAACTATGACTTTATTCAACATTGTAATGTCTTCCGGTTCTGTTGTCAAGCCGTGTTCAGTGACGCTGCTGACGTGTATCTGGTGGGTCTGTGTATTCAAATAAATATGGCTGGGCAAAAAAATGCAAGTCTTCCTCTTTGTGGAAAACTTTAGACATGTTTGCGAAGATTGTTTTGTTTACAGCGTACGTCTCCCTCAGACTGTAAACCAAGCTCGGGCGCACTGATAACACGTCAGCAGCGTCTTACATCATCAGCGTCACTGAACGTGGATTGACAGCACAACCGGAAGACAATACAATGCTAAATAAAGTCGTAGTTTTTGGACCAATTTTTTTTTATTTTTGGACCAAAATGTATTTTCGATGCTTCAGAACATTCTAACTAACCCACTGGAATCACATGAACTACTTTGATGGTGTCTTAATTTCCTTTATGGACAAGGACAGTATACCGTGTATACATTTTCAATGGAAGGGACAGGCTCTTGGACTAAATCTAAAATATCTTAAACTGTGTTCCGAAGATGAACGGTGGTCTTACGGGCTTGGAACGACATGAGGGTGATTCATTAATGACATAATTTTCTTTTTGGGTGAACTAACCCTTTAATGTGTACTGCTAGAAAAATAAAATCACAGTCATCAGAAATTGGAGCCTATTTTGTACCCTATCCATGGAAAGGATGTTGGTCAGGCAAATAATTGTTAATTTGTGTGCTCTTAGGAAGCTGAAATCCGAGTTGCTGGAAACCAGAAGAAAAGGTGCGAAGCGTGGCAGTGGGAAATATAGTGAACGCAGCTGTGGCCGATGCCAAGAGCCCATGGGCCTTCTGACCAGCAATGGTAGCCAATGCAGAGCATGCAAACATCAGGTTTGCAGAAAATGCCAATCAGTTCGACCCAATGGATCTTGGGTGTGCACAGTGTGTGCCAAAGAGATGTGAGTGTGTACCCCATGCTTCCTAATATCCTTCTCTTTGGCCTCAGTCCAAAAAAAAACAAAAAAAAAAAAAAAACACTGTCATTAGGAGGCACATTAGACTGGAAAATGAGGCCCTTGCTTAATGGAAAAAGTTAATGTTCAACAGAAACTCAACTTCAGGTTGTTTTTTTTTCTCTCTGTCTCAGAGATCTGAAGATGAGCACCGGAGACTGGTTCTATGACGAGAGGGTTAACCGCTTCTCTGCAGCTCCTGGACACGACTTAGTCCGAGTTTCCCTCAGGAAGAGGCCTCTGAGTGAGTACAGGAAGCAGATGCCAGACATTCGGATAGAGCAATGTGAACCTACTCTGTTTTTATAAAGGGTGGAAAGTAGATTTTCTTTGTGTGTGTTCACGAAGAGGAAAAGAGAGAGTAATAATTATCTGACTTACTTTAGAGAATAATGGTCAGCAGTGTTTTGAGATTAATCATTATATACTTCTTACTTCCGCATTTTGAAATTTACATCTCTCTGTTCTAGTTAAAAAGAAAGAGACAGCTGGGGAAATGCTGTTAAACAGAGCTGACTTGAATTCCAGCCAAGCTGTGCCTGTGCCCAAACCAAGACTAAAGGACATCGCACTAGCAAATAAGAGGTGTGTTGTCTTCAGCACTATTTATACAGTCTCATGTTTCTACTGATCAAACAGTGTAATGTACTTCTTTTAAATATTTACAATTTCATAAGAAAGAATGACTGTTTTGCAATTATTGTGATATCACTCTGGTCCTTTAAAGGTCATAGACTATTTCTGTGTTAATTATTCATCCTTATGCAAGAACAAACCTGAATGCTGTTTTTTTGTTTTTGTTTTGTTTTTTGTAACACACACACACACACACATTGGGTTTTCATGTTTTATGGGGACTTGCTATGGATAATGATTTTTATATTGTACATTCTGTCCCCTAACGCTAACCTACTCCTAATCACAACCCTCACAGAAAACGTTCTGCATTTTTACATTTTCAAAAAACATCATTTATCATGATTCATATAAGCTGTTTTCTTCATGGGGACCAAAAATGTCCCTATACTGTCAAGGATTTAAGATATTGGCATCTTTGTGGGGACAACAAGATTTTCACATAGATCTTTCTTGCACAAGTCTCCACAGGCTGTCAAACTCCAATAGGTGCAGTTTTATTTAATGATATTTGGTTATGAGACACACAAAAACAAATGCATGTGATAATATAAATGTTCAACCTGTTTAATTTGAGAACTTAGTAAATATATTATCATGTAGACCACTTTTATTGTGCTTTTAGCGTCCTCTTTGGAACTTGACGGTAAGGAAGAAATATTTTTTGTGTTCTACAGAAAGAAAGCATATCAGTTTGTAATGGTGTTAGGATGAGGAATTAAAAATTCTATTTTTATTTGAGTGTGTACTATTCCTGTAGCCTTTTGATGCCACTCTCACAGTGGTTTAGGTGTTTGGATGTGATTTATTAGGATGTCAGCTCTGTCTAGCATCTGTACTTGATCCTGTTTCTTTCTCTCAGCTCACCTCTTGAGACTTATGAGGGACTTGATGTGCGAGAGCAACAACGTTGCGACACAGAATCAATAGAAAAAGCCAGTCTGGGAAGCAGTCGCACTGAGACTGAATCATCCCACAGTACCCCCTCAATGCAAAGGTAAGATCTTAGTCAGAGGTGCAGAGATCCATGATGATGCTGATTAGTATGTTGTAGTGTGATGCAAGCTGCTGATTTGCTTCTAGAAAAGAGGAACTGACAGCCAAGACTAGTCCCACAGGCTCTGCTGTGTCCATCCTGATAGCCCCCAGTAACAGTGACAGTCCCTCTACCACTGAGACAGTAAGTGCATATTCATACTTTACCCAGTTTAGCCATGTGCTTTCTCTGTCCTAATTATACTCATGTGTCACCTATTCCCATGCATTTTCCTCCATCATCCCACCAAAATAAGGCCTCATTAATACATCACATGAATTCCTGCTCTGACTCTTTGCGTGACGTGGATGGGCTTTTCAAGAAAAGTGTCAGAAGAGTGCACAAACTCTCAGGTAAGGTTATATTTTGAGTATACAATACTTTTCAAAACTCTGGGGTCAGTTTAAATAAAAAAGATTTGAATTAGATGTGAAAGTGACAGCAAAGACCATTATAATGTTACAAAAGATTTCAAAGAAATGCTGTTGTTTTCAACTTACTTTCATCAAACCTGAAAAAATATACTGATGCTGAGAATTCTGCTTGGCCATCACAGGAATGAATTACAATATGGTTATTTTATATTATAATATTTCACAATATTACAGTTTTAGCTGCATTTATGATTAAATAAACTCAGCCTTGGTGAGCATAAGAGACTTTACATTAAAACAGAAAATCTTACTGACCCCAAACCTTTGAATGGTTAGTCTACGTACATTTATTTATTCCACTCTGGCTTTTAAATGTACAAACACTCTTTTCTCATAGATATTAAACCAGCCTCCACACTTAATTTAAATGAAGATGGGAAAGAAAGCGCTCCTCCATCTATGAGAGATAGAAGCAAGTCCGTTCCTGGTCTTAATGCTGTGAGTTAAGTATGAATAAAATTCAAACCATTTAAAATGTTTGCACTGTATTCTTCACACCTGCAATCTACAGTGACCTGATTGGCATGCCTGGATTGTTTTATTATTAGGAGGAGGATGATGAGGAGGAAGAAGATATTGATAACTTGGTGAATATACACAGGCAGAAATTTGGTAAAAGCTTGGGAAGTCTGGGAGGCTCAAGGGTAATCTACCTTAATTTAAATATTATTACATTAAAAAAAAGTTTTAATAATAATTAAAATAATAAACTTGCATTAATCAAGATAAAGTGCAGTTTATTTATAATTTAAGTTTGTCTTATTTACACACAAAATAAAATAAAATATTAGACACTTGAATGTGCTGGGCAGCTTTTTTAAAAGATTTTATTCCACAGACCACTCTTGGCAGTATGATGAGTGTATACAGTGAAGCAGGAGACTATGACCGTGTGGAAGTGAGTGGAGATATTGTCTTCTCTCTCAGCTACGATGAGTCTAGCCAGAGCCTGTCTATTGTGGTCCATGAATGTAAAGGGCTGGCTTATGCTGATGCAGCAAAAAAGAAGTGCAACCCGTAAGTGGGCCTCCACACAGCCTATGAAGTGATTTCTTAAGAGGGTCTCAGTTCTTTACTGCCTTCCAAGAATAATAATTTAATTTTCCACCCATGAATAATTCCATTGGGTTTCCCCATTACAGAGAGAAAATCACTCAGTTTAGAACTAGGCTAAACTCCCCCCGAATTGGTTGATTCTTTTCCACAGATACGTCAAGGCTTACCTCCTCCCAGACAAGAGCAAGAAGAAAACTTCCATCAAACATGACATCAACCCCATTTTTAAGGAAACACTGAAGGTATTGTTACAATTTCTGTCAGATAGTATTTTTTTTATTGTATGATTTTATTGACTGATTCCCAAATATAAAATAACAATTTTTCATGGCTTGGAACAAGAAATACAGATCAGAAACTGATACCACTGAGTAACACTAAAGTCTATATGTAATGCTTTAATGGCAGGTAATTACAACACCGCACATTAACATCTAGTTTCGAATGGGCTTGATATTGACACAGAAGATAAGTACACTTATCAGGGAGTCACACCGAGACAAATATTAGTTCTTATGCTTGCCTCATTTTAATCTCGAGTAAACAACATGTGCAGTTCACACATACAGATTAAACAAACTGGCTAAAGCTCCATCATGGCAACCTCTTACTTTTAAAATAACATTTAATTTTGACAAGCTGTCTCATGCTTGTTTGTGTTAGTATTCCATCAGCCGCACCCAGCTGATGACTCGCACACTACAACTCTCTGTTTGGCACTATGACCGTTTTGGCCACAATGCCTTTCTGGGTGAGGTGGAGGTACCACTGGATAGCTATGACATCGACTCAGCAGTTGAAGAGTGTATGACTCTCAGAGGAAAGGTAATATATTTGTATGGTTGTTTTGATGCCACAGAAATGTCACTGCTCTCAATTTGTTTTGTTTCATATTCCCTTTACATTTGTTCCTGGGTGTTTTCATAGGCAGCTCCCCATTTAGCATCATCTCCATTTGATCAATACAAAGGAGAGCTGGTGATTTCACTTAAATATGTCACAGCAAATAAGACACATACAGAGGACTCTAATGGAAAATGTGAGGAAACACACAGTTAACATATCTATAAAAATCTTTAGCTGGTGTTACATTGTAAATTATTCCTCTTTTCTCCAATAAAGGGAAAAAGAGCAAACCCGCAGATGGTGCTGAGCTGCATGTGTTGATCAAAGAAGCCAAAAATCTCACAGCCATAAAACCTGGAGGCACATGTGATTCCTTTGTGAAAGGGTTTGCAAACATCTGTTTCATTTTCTCTACCCAATTTAAAAAGGATATTTTTGTTTATTTTTGCTAATAATTCTGCCCCTCAGGTATCTTTTGCCATCAAAGAGCAAGTCTTCCTCAAAGAAGAAGACTCCAGTTGTGAAGAAGACAAAGAACCCAAACTACAACCACACATTTGTCTACAAATATCTGAGTCTAGAGCAGCTGAAGGACATGTGTCTGGAGCTCACTGTCTGGGACAGAGAGACCCTGTCCAGCAACGACTTCCTTGGAGGAGTTCGCCTCAGCTTGGGAGCAGGTAGGAGAATCTTTTCTTCATATTCCTTGAGTGGAAATCAATACAAAAGCCTTTAATGTTGAAGTGCTGCAGTCACCAAATTAAGTGTCCCTATAACACCGTTCAAGTTTTATTGATATTAACCATACACAAGTCTGCCATGAGAAGTTAATGTTTTTGGAAGAAGGCTCTAATGCTGACTAAGGCTTAATTTATTTGATCAAAAATACAGTAAAAGTGTACTTTTCTGTTTTAAATGTATCTTAAAATGCAGTATAATTTTACGGTAATTGCAAAGCTGAATTTTCAGCACCATTACTTCAGTCTTCAGGTTCATATCCTTCAGAAATCATTATAATATGTTGACTTTCCTTTTACTATCAATGTTGAAAACGGTTGTGCTGCTTAATATTTTTGTGGACACCATAGTCATTATTCTCAGGATTCTTTGACAAGTAGAAAGTTCAAAAGAACAACATTTATTTAAAATTGAAATCTTTTGTAACTTTAAAAAATAAATGTTTTTGATCAATTGAATGCATCTTTGCTGAATACAAATATTAAAGTGATCTGAAACTGATGTTTGCACAGCGACTGTCAAGGAAGGAAATGAAGAGTGGGTGACAAACTCCACAGGGGAGGAGATCTTGCTTTGGAAAAAGATGATGCAGTACCCTGACTCGTGGGCAGAGGGCACTCTTCAACTGCGCTCATCCATGGGAAAAGGCAAGTAAGGACATTGTGCAATCCCTCCCAAGCCATTATCGGGACAGAGGTTTACACATTCCACAACTCTTGTGTGTTTCTGGAACAGCTGTGCATCCCTGTAATATTTTTAGGGTAAGACTTTTTAGGGTAATACATCTTTTATATTTTAAACATTCAAGGCAGTTAAAAATAATGATATGCAGTGTGTATATGTTAATTGTATTTATTTACTATAAATATTGCTGTGAATGGATGCTTTCAAATACATCATTTGAATACTGTTCTTAAAAATGAACCTTTGAACACAAGAAATGTTTTATTTGAATAACACTTTGGTTTTAAATGTGCACAATGTATGGCCCAAAAGGTTTCACATATTTTAACAAAATGTATTTTAATGACAAAATGCTGATTTAGCATTATTTTAGGAGCTACATAGAAATACTTGTATTTAATAAATATTAAATATTTTGAAGAATCCGCATTGTATGCTGTGCACTCGATTATAGATGGTTACAATTATTTTCCCTCAGAATGTGCGTCTCTTTTCAGGGTATCCGCGGGGTCTTGAAAAGTATTAAAAGGTGATAAATCAATTTTGGGAAAATTAAGACCCTTAAAAAGTA
>JAOTRB010000005.1:15288852-15307505 GCA_027497735.1 Cyprinella lepida
TAAAAAATATTGAGAAGGTCTTGAAAAAGTCTTGAAAAGGTATTAAAATTAACTTCAAGATTCCTGCATATACCCTGCTTTTGCAACCCTGCCTGGCAGTTTTCCCACTTGCAGACTGAAACCTGTTCTATGTTAAATCACATTTCCAGCTGTGATTTTCTATTAATAATGGCTACAGTATGTGGTTTCAAATGACTAATTGTCTAGGAAACAGGCTCAGGGGGTGCATGCATCCTGATGACCAACCGCAATAAGGACCCCCCCCCACACACACACACACACAACATCACCATGCCCCCCACGTAGATCTGGAGTTGATCAGACCGAGGTCAGTCACAGAAGTCCTTGTTCATCTCCAGTCTCTTTCGCTCCTCCTCAGTGAGGAGGTACTCCTCTACATACGAGTAGAGCTCATCAGAGGTAGCAGGGTTAACAAAGCGCTCCCGATCCACACCGTATTCATCCAGCAACACCATGGTGAAGTAGGCTGTCGAGATATGCAGCGCCTGTCTGTTACATACAAAAAACAAACATTTACTGAAAGAATACATTCATAGTACAGAGCATCAGCAAAATTATTTCCTTTAGTATTACTAAAGTAAAGTAATCTCTGCTGTTCCATAAGTACCTTGCATTTTTATTCGGTCTGTTTGCTGTTTTTGTTTAGCGCAGGTGTTTTATGTAGCATAATCTCACAAATCTGAAGTTGACCATTCTGTTTGCTTTAAATTTAAAATTATATAATCCGATTTAAATCAAAAACAACTGCTTGTGTTACTTGTGTAGCCTTTTTGTTTATATCATGATTATAATGCAGTCATTGCCTCTAGTTTCAAATGGCTACAAAGATTTTTTTTTTTGTATAAGGCTAGTTTGGCCTGTAATAGAGTAAATAAATGGCAAATAAATTTGCTTAAAAAACATAGTCCATTTCAAATCATGATAGGTGCATTGCATTCCAAAAAAACTGTTTTTTGTAATATTGCCCTTCCAAATACAATAGTTAAAATATAATGGTATTTAACATGTAAACACTGCTTTAGATAGTGAGTTACCTAAGACCCTCTATGACCTCAGGCTCTAGACGTTGTTCTTTGATGCGCCCCACTGCGCGAGGTGAAGTTCCTAACAGCTCAATCACGGTCACATGTCGCAGATCCAGACCACACTCAGCCTTCTGTCTCAGAACATTCCCACAATGATATATCATATAGTTGTACGGTAACGCTTCCTTTTACAGTCTAGTTACCCATGTAAATACTATGTACTTATCTTAGTAACTACAATTACTGGGTAATAACTAGTACTAACCCCGAACCTACCCCTAAACCTACCACTGTTCCATGTACTTACCTTATATTGGCCAGTACTTTCTAGGTAAGTACACTGTAAGTACCCTGCAAGTACTGTACTGTAAAAGGAAGCGTTACCGTTGTACACTCTTCTTCCCAGTGATTATGTTTATTAGAGTGAAAAAAGTATCTATATTACCTGTAGCATAATGTTCTGAAGCCTGTAGTTCTGGTTAGCAATATCTGGAGTAGATACAACAAGAAGCTTTCTCTTTTCATAAAACTGGTCGAGCAGAGCACCAGCAGACCTGACATCTGTTTTTATCTCCATTACTACAAGAAAAAACAAACATGTTTGACAAACAAATATTTAATATGTAATTTCAATCACTATGTAATGAAATAGAACTTCATAATTTTTTTTAATAGAAATTATTTCTACTAAACCACATACTCACATACACACCGAGCAGCGTCATCGGACCAGCTGCGGTTGAGCTGACAAACACGTGTCGCAAAACCTGTCCTTTCAAAGCCAGGATCACAATGGTATTCACATATAGCCCCATAATTATTGCCATCAGATGAGCATATCAGGTAGCCATGCATAGGCGGCTTCAGCTTTGGACACCTTCTCACTGAGGGAAAGAATATTTCACTTTAGGGAAATTACCAATATTTTAATAATATTGACTATAGTTAAATGGATAGTTCCCAAAAAAATAAAAATTCTGTCATCATTTCTCATCACTCTTTCCTCTGTGGAGCATAGAATTTAGAAAAAATGTTTTAGTGCTTTTTGCCCATTTAATGAAAATAAGTGAGGTCCATTATTTTTGTTCCACAGAAGAAAAACAACAACAAGAGGGTGATTAAATGATGACACAATTTTAATTTTTGAACTGCCCCTTTGACACTGAAACAGAAGCAAATCAACGTTCTATGCTTGCTTTACCTTCAACATGCACATTAAATTTGCAAGTCGCTGTGTTGCGTGCCTGGTCGTAGGCTTTATATCGAATCACATGTACTCCTTCGGGAAAGTCGGACCCAGACTCCGGTCCATTTCGCAAGACCCTGATGAGGGATGACAAAAATGTAATTTATGAGTAGCCTATTTAACATACAGTAGTAGTCGTTGGAAGGCTTCCATAAAATGTGATTCACATACTGTAGTGTTCTGTCCGCTGTATCCTTAGCTACAGGACGCTCCCAGGAAACCATGACAGTTAGTTTTCCTGGTTCTGCTACCTTCACTCTGGACAAAGGACATTTCAGTTTGGGGGGGTCATGATCTGAAACAATGCAATTTTTATTAAATATTACAATGTCTTCTCTCTGATGTGGGAGAACTGGAGAAATTGGCCTAAATAATGACACAATGGCATCTGGAAACTAAATACATTAGACTAGATTTCCAAATAGATAACTTTACTGTACCTGCACATGTCGGTTCTGAGCCGCTCCATTTTCCCTCTTCCTGGCACATACGGTAGCGATCTCCCTCAATCTGGTAGCCTTCATAGCAGGTGTAGTCACACCTGGAGTCTACCACAAAACCACGGGTGCAACTGTACATACCATGGTCAATCAGAGGCAGAACATGACAACGCACCTCTGAGAGATTCAGACATAATATAAACACACGGTGCAAGTGAGGACAGATTTTGTTCAGTGCTCTGCAGCAGCTGCCCAATACATGTTTTTTTATGAATCACCGGACTAGTTTCTGTGGTGGTACAATTATTTTGACACTTACTTCGACAGACAGCGGTTCCAGACCAGCGGCGATTTGGCATGCACTGCACAGTTGATCGCCCCAGCCGTTTATATCCTCGATCACAGGAGAGCAAGCAGCGAGTTCCAAGCGAGCTTTGGTAGCGCCCTCCTCGAGGGGAAGAACAGGACACTTCCCCAAATGATAGCTTAAGTGTATGGCACCACTGCGGATCTGATAGATTTGTTTTTTTTAAGTAACTAGCATTTAATTAATATTAAAACTGTTTCATTTGTGAAAGTACTTACGTTTATAGTCCAGCTGAGGGGTGTA
Organism: Cyprinella lepida; assembly: GCA_027497735.1. Lineage (NCBI taxonomy): Eukaryota > Metazoa > Chordata > Actinopteri > Cypriniformes > Leuciscidae > Cyprinella > Cyprinella lepida. The sequence continues at coordinate 15,292,195 of JAOTRB010000005.1, forward strand.
GTAAGTCTCGTCCTCATGCACAACTTCATTGGTGTCATGGTAGGCAGACGTTGAGCCTGAGAGCAAACAGAGAGCAAACTACTGTAGATTTTGGTCTTTGATATGTAAACATTTTCAAAAAGTCACCATCCAAAAGTCAAAATATTGGCCGGCACATCACAGCAGCAAATCAGCTGCATCATCAGTATCCTGCAGTCCCAGTGCAACAGAAAACGATCCCCAACCACCCCTGTTTTTGTTTCCATGCACCACATCTGCCATCATCATTCTTTCCTCCACACACTTTTTTTCCGTTTTCACGTACATAAACCTTTAAGACTGTTTGGGGGAACTTTTTTTTAGTCTATAACTGCGAGCAATTCCTAAAAATAAACTTATTACAGGAAAAAAATATATACTGAGAAGCAACCAAAGTTCAATACTGTACAGTATGTATCAGCATCAACTGAAATCTAGGACAGATTGTTTCAACCAATGCCAAAAATATGTTTGCCAAAAGTTGCTGCTCTCTGCGCACAGAAAACTTAAGATTCAGCCAATTCAGGGTTTCCAAGTCGGTTTACTGGATTAGGATCTTTGAAAGTCATTTTGGAGGGGCTCAGTGTTATTTTAGTACTTTTGTATTTACTTGTGTACTATTATAGTATTTGTTAATGTTTCAAATTAGCTTTTGTTTTTATATTTTCATCTTTCATTTTAATTTTACTTTTAGTAATTTTGTGTTTTGGAATTTTTATTAAAAAAAATATCCTGTTTACCTTTTAATTTATTTTTTCTCAAGCTCTACATTGTGGCTTGTCTGCTAGGGAACCACCAAAACTTTTGGGGCAAGAATGATTTTAATTTTATTACATTCAATGTGTAAATGTGATTGGTAATAGATCATGTATTACTATTGACACTAACAAGTTTGCACCAGTTAAAGCTTGTGCAAGCTGTAGATGTGTGAGATTCTCGAGGAGAAACCAATGAATGAAATGAATCCAAGCATACATGCAAAGAAACTCACAGAAACAGAAACATACTGCGGTAGTTTGCTTCTGCTTCTAACCAGCTTTTGGTTTGTCCTCTGCAGGGAAAGATGGATATTCTTTATAAAGATTCCATTTGGTTTTATTGAATTTATCAATGAAATGTAAGAGTTTCATATAAGTAAGAGCTGATAGAATACTGATAAAAATATTGCTTTCCTGGAAAAGTAACTTTTTAATTCAGACAAGTTAATGACTGATGTACAGGCTGAATGTCGAGCCATGCCATCATATGTATGAAAAAGTTTTAAATATTTCAGGTTATCCATGACTGTGAGAACTCTGCAAGAAGGTAGTTATTACTTTTTAAGTGTAATATTCAATTATTGAGCTGGCCACCAGTCTAGGTTGTTTCCCTGCCTTTGGCCCAAGACACACCAGGAAAGAATACAATGGCCATACCTAGGACAAGTAAATATAGAAAATGGATGGATAATTATTATAGAGTTATTAGAGTTATAGTATGTATTCTTGCAACCAATAAGTGGTACTCATGAGTAGTTCAACTTCAATGTACTTTCTCTAATCCCTCCAAATCACCATTTTCTTCTTCGGGGTAAAAATCGAGACTTGTCTGAGCAAAGGAAAAACTGAATCTAAGCCAATGATGTTTATGGAAAGAGGATAACATTATGCAACATTGTTGCCAGGCCTAGAGGGATCTCATTTCAAATATCCATCCAACCAATTTCCCAACTGCTTGTCCTATGTAGGGTTGCCGGGATGCTGGAGCTTATCCCAGAATCTTGGGCCATATAGAAAACACCCTGGAGTCCTGGACAGATGGTCAGACTTTAAATACATTTGTTAAATATATAAATGTTGAATTCAAACTCAGGGAAACTGACTGCAGCTGTCTACAGTCTAAAAAGTTGTATCATACCAAGACTGTGACTCAAGATTTGTCAATACCCAGTCTGCTTTATCCTACCTGGAAAACATTATGTAGCACTCCTCAAAGAAAAAAAAAAAAAACTTTTCTAATTTGTGAGGAAAATGTTGTTCTCATTTTCACAAACTGTTTGAAACTTTGCAGAAAGCCAAACTACTTTACTCACATTAACCACTTTTAATCACATAAAATATGAAAACATGGAAAATGACGCTACTTATTTATGAGCATAGCATTTATTTTGGTTAATCAGTTCACATGCATAGCATGGGAATCAACCCATAGGTGAAACATATATTTAAAGTTCTTCCTTTAATAGGTCAAATTAGGGCCCTGTCACAGATGGTAAACTCACACTCAGTCATTTACTGGGTCACTGGGTTATAATTACAACTACTTAGACAGCATGGACATCATAGAGAACATGTTAATCATATGTTTCTGGCTACATTAAACGGTAAATAGATAAGACAAAGTAAGTTTATGTCTCTTTTTGTTCAAACATTAGACCAAGTACCAAAATTTCATTCACTCTGGAGTCTGAATCATTTATGAGTCTGAATCATCCAAGAAATCCAGTGCGCAATTGAATGGCATTTGAGCTTTGATAATCTACAGGGAAAACGACGGCTACGACACATCAATAACTTTTAAAAGTTATTCAGTTTGACAATTTAGCCTGCATATCCTATAGCTATACTGTCCAATTAATTCGTTCATAACAACTAAAACAAAATCTTCATTTTTTCAACTAAGACCTAGTCCATAAAGTCATGCAAACAAAATCACAGATGTTCTTCATTTAAAAACCCTATTGCCTCTTAACGAACGAAATACAGTTTGAGAAAGCTCAAGTTATGTACAAAAACAACTCTCAGTCCAGTGACGACTATTGTTTCGTATGGAAAGAGAAAATAAAGATCTCTCACCTTCAATGATATCAGCCATAGTCTGATAAATGATGCACAATTCAACAAAAATAGTAATAAATTTGATCATTGCATTGGATGTCAAATGGAAATATGAATATAAATGTCGAAAGTAAATCTTTCCTTGAGAAAAAAATCTGCTATTTCCAAAGAAATCGTTCGGATAACTAACTTTTGACAGCGTTTAGTCTCAAGCATTGAATCGCACGCAGCCTTCTTGAGCCTTCCAGGGGAGACGTTACAGCTCAGCACAAATTTCTTCCACTAGTCGGACGTGCAACTCTGTGTATTTAGCATTTGGACGGACGGTGGTGCTGCTGTTCAGTACTCTTCTTATTTCTTGAGGTTGGTAAATTACATTTATAACACTAAACTAAGTACTACATTTGCATCAAATCACAAAATGTTAGTCAATAAACGCTGCTGTGAGGGTATGTGGGAGTGACGGTAAATTTGACATCTTTCTCTTCTTACTGCTCTGTATCTCTATTTTTAGACTCTTTTTGAAAAATGTGAAAACACGCTTTTTCTTTATCTATTTGAGCAAATGGAAACACACACAAAAAATATATATTTAATGTAATGTCTCATCCACGCTACTGTAAAAAATAAAGTGGGTGCAACTTCCGGTCAGGCATATCGGAAGGAGCGGAGTTACCTGGCTGACCGAGACTTCTTGAATTAGAAAAAATGCCTTACAAAATGTCAATTAAGTACTTTCATCATAATTTGTTGTGTGTGTCTATTTGTAAAAGATGATGTCATATTTTTTAAGTAGAAGTTTGGAACTGATCGGCCATGTGTCAACCAAAGCGTTTTTCTACATGCCTGGCATATGTTTTCAATGGGAGCGGCATTTTTAGAGGCGCTGAACGTTTTTTCGCGTTGAAGCACTGAGGTTTTTGCGTTTTTTACTGGTCACCAAGAGTTGAAAAATGTTCAACTTTGGATAAAACTCAGTGTCACTTTTTACCCAGCTGTCCAATCACAGTGGATAAGGGGCGGGACTACTACCACACCGACCAACTGCCACTGTACAGTAACCTGAGCACAAAAAGAACTACAAAATTCGACTGCTTTACGGCATACATCACTTCCCCCACTTCCTCAAATTCCCACGTGAGAACCCAACGAGCGTTTTTTTTTTTTTTTTTTTTTACCTTTGTATGTTGTCATGGCTGAAGCAGCAAGTAAAACCAAATGTGAAGTGCATCAGAAACTGAGTGCGCGGGCGATTAGTTTACTGTTGGCTATGTGTTGTGTAGCTTCGCATCTCGCCGCATCCAGTGTATTGTTATCTGCATACTGCATTGTTATCATTTGAGGGCGCTTAACACACTCAAGCATCCCGTAGAGCCAGGGCGGGCAGCTCATGCCAGCTCGAGATGTGAAAGTGTACTAATTACTGAGTTTGGTATAGGGGCTACTTGCAAGTAAATAATACTTGATTAGACAGACGAAATAATCGGTCAGGATAACTATGTCTGCAGGCTGAAAGTCTTGTTTGTTATTTATTTTTCTGGTGAAAGTGTCTTGCTTTAGGCTATAATGCAAATCGATTTTTTCAAATTTGCAGATTCATCTATGGTAGTTTGATAGTATAATATTGACGAAATGGCTAACCACAAAAACAGTTAATCGAATTAGCATATCAATTATGTAAAACAGTAGCCAATAGGCTTAACATTAGCCTACTATAAAGACGCTGGCTTGTAACTTGAGCTATGCGATCTTTTGACGTTTGATAAAAATAAAGCCCATGAAACTATATTCATATGACATGCTGAAATATGCCAATGTACGTGGGATGAAGACATTTCACACGCAATGCTGGCAGTCTGCCTAAGATGTGAGAACTCTTTCCTTATGCAGAGTTCAGGGGTATCGCTTGTCAACAAATGCACATATGTATTCCCTGGTGTAACCATGACAGATTTTACGACAGTAGTAGAAGTCAATACTGTTTCCCAACTCTAGGGGGACCCCGAGAGCAAAATGTCAAAAATAACATAATGCTGCTTTAAAACTGCTGTAAGATGTGACATTTTCTATAGATTTTAAATAAGAGAATAAAAAGCAAGCTTTCAACATTGATCTGTTTTTATCTAGGAATGGCGCAGAAATAATTAACTGAATTGTATTTCTCCTTTAGTCATTAACATATTTTTATTTATAATATGCAGATCTTGTGCTACTGCAATCCCCTCAGTAGGCTAACTAAAACATGACTTGAACATATAGATTTGTATCTCTTTTTTAGGTATCAAGAAATAACTATGTCACTGTCGCTTTAAAAGACGAATTACTCCCGATCCGCCTCTCCATTTAAGGGCACATTTACTTTTCTCGGCCGAGATGTCTTCCTGGTTTGGTGAAACGGTGCTCTGCCTTCCCCTTTAAATGTATTTTGGACCAATGCAAAAGTTGTGGTCATGGGATTGAAATAACTAACATCGATTTATTAAGGAAGATTAATTTAAGAGGGAATCCTTGTAATTCCGAAGCGTTTCAACGCGGCAGGTAAGCGAACTCTCCATGTTTAGTCCGCCCTCTTTTGCTTTTCTTAAGGAACTGGCAATGACAAGCTTCGGGTCTTGTTGTTTGAAACACGGCTGTGTTGGAGCTACATAAGCATAAGCATCAGTCAACAGACAGACATATCAGCTGTTTATTAGGTATGTGGGATAATTGATCGATTATTTTTTCTAGGCAACGGTGAAAATGAAAGATCTAGCATGCATAGATTCCAAGTTTTTTCTCGTAAAACAGTACGTTAATGCTTGAGCGTGGCACACTGTATCAATATGACTCGCACATTACGCTACAATTACAATTTCATAGACAAACTTCAAGCAGATTTATTTTGATATCTTGTGATTTCTTTTTTTTTTAGAGTGTCTGGGTTTACATGATCGCTTTTTGTGATGTGTCAAGGATATGGCAAAAACAATTTCACGGCATGTCTCCATCTTAGACGGCAGACCCATTTGGCTGTTTAATTTCGGTTATCTCAATAGGTTAATTTACATGATTTAGTGTTGGGAATTTATGGCACATTCCGCACATACGGTACACTTAGTCCCTCGACCTTTAAAAAATTGAAGCACAAATCCCAGTTTGTTTGTTTATTTAGTTTTAAGACCTTCAGGACATTGTATAGTCTATCCAAATTTTTAGTGGGGATTTTGGCCTGTTTCACTTTAGATGTCTTGTCATTCTGGTTCTCACATTAATCTGATACAGTCTAACGATTAAATACTACAATGTCATAATTTTGACAGTCAGTTCAATTGACATTTAATTCATTTTGGTAAACTTTAACTTAATTTATTATTTTTTAAATTTTAATTATTATTTTAATTTATGAATTTATCTGGCTGGTTACCATATTTTATGTTTCAAATTTTTAATTCGATATATGATAATAATAATAAAGTAAATCTTATTTAATTTTCAGAATTTGCACAGAAGTTGCAGTGCTAAAAATGTGAGAAATAATTATCAGTATCCACAAACCAGTATTTAAATCCAAACTATCTAGCCCCTTCCAAGCGATCGGTTTATTGACATCTTAATTTGTAACCATGTTACACAATTGCAAAATCCCAAACAATTTATGAAGTGAATGGAAAATACACAGCTCAAATAAAATTCCCTTAGGTTGATAAACACTTTCTGAAGGTTAACAGTCTTCTTTCTCTGACCTGAATTATAAATTACTGCATTTAAGAGGCCGAACCCACATGTGGATTTTATTATCAGATTCTGAGTCTTCTTTATAGTAAAAATGCATCGACCATCAGTATTTATAGACCGATATATATATATATTTTTTCATTTAAAATCATCGGCATATCAGCTATAGCATGAAAAAGGCTGATACAACATGCCTTTTTAACGATGATTATTAACTAACTGTGTGAAGGCATTGAGTTGTAAAATGTCTTTTGCTTAATCCAACATTTTTCTCTGGGTAAAATAATTAAATACTTAATAATCAAATCTGCACAAAAAACAGCAGGGCTTGACAATAAGGACTGCCTGGTGACCAGTGTGAACAACACTCGGGACAATGACGGAATTGTCACTGTCCTGATTGGGCCAGTGCTGAATCTTCACGAAAGTTTATTCTTTGCACATGTTTTAAAGACATGCATACATTTAAATGTTCAAGAACCGAATATATATATATATATATATATATTAGACAGTATGCAAATACTGAATTGAGTCTCTTTCACTACTTCTAATTCACACACAATTATATTAAAATGCCCATCTTGGCGAATATCCTTATTAACAGTCTGTTATGTCTTAAATTAATGTAAATAGTTGAGGGTTGCTGACCGTGTTTAAATGTTAATCAAACATCAAAAGACAATAAATCGTTCACTACTCTTGACTAAATAACATTTGTAACTTAAATAAGGATTAATGTATTTAATTAATACAATGAAGAAAACTACTGTTTGACCTGCCTGTGTCATTTGTTTTTTTTCTTTCTACTCAACCCAGTAAACTTTCATTCTGTTGAGCTGCTCTGACTCGTCTGCCAGTGTTAAACAGGATACCTGGCTGTGGAATGGCTTTGCTGACCTTGCACAGAACGCCATCTATTAGCACAACACCGGTGAGTTTATTGCGTCTAAAAACGGTGCAATTATAAAATGCTACAGAAGAAAATTGTCTGTTCACGTTTTTTTAACCCTACTCACACTCCCCACATGTGTGTCCAAATACTCTACACCTTTTTCTGCTTACAAATGTGTGTATATTTAGGAGGAATGTCTTCTTGGTAGCATTCCAAACGCTTCCCAAACTTGCTGTAAATCTGAACATGCATTTCACACTGTTCCAAATAAAGCCCCAGAGTTATGTGAGGATTCTGCTAAAGAACAAAGTGCCTGATGACGTTTATTACTCTCCATTAATCATTTTGTTTCTTTTGATTGTGTGCTAGGCATTGTATTTATTATCTAACATAAGACTCCCTTTTCACCCATAACCCGTGCATACTACAGTATGTATCTTCTAAAACACCCTATGTTCAGACTATTTAGAGTAAAGTCTAGTTGGATTTTTAATGTACAACCTCATTGCTCCTCCTTTCCACCCCCTCTTTTCTTTTTCAACTTGTCTCTGTCTGGACACGTCAGTCACATAACAGGTAATGTTACTGTCTCCTCTTTCATTCCATAGAAGCACTGATAACAGCCTCTTTGGTGTCCTTCTCTCTGTCTTCTCACACTCTATCTGTTTCTCCCTTAATCATCTTTAGAATGAGCTTCCTCAGTGTCTTATCATCTGCATTACTGCATTACAATTGACCATTTTTTGTCAAAGCGCCTTGTCATTGTGTTTCCAAGGATCCTTTTTTCTATTTTTCCCCAGTCACTCTTCTCAGAATGAGTAATGGGTGAGAAAAAAGGCTTAAGAGTGCAAGTTTTTATTTAGCCATTTTGGCAAATAGCACTTACTGTGTCAGATGATCCAAAGGAGTCAAGCAGAATCTACTGGTCTCTGTTTGCAATTAAGTGCATTAAATAATCAATTCACCCACCACCCATTTTTAACATCACCGTTATCTGGGTAAATCTTAGAGTTATGATGTTCTGTATGCGCCTATTGTAATCCACTTAATGTTATTTTTCAAGGATGAGCCTATCCCAAGACGAGGAAGACTTCAGAAAAGGTGAAGGTTCCTGATACAGCTTTAATCATTCATGTGTATTTTAGTGTATATAGTGTTTCCTCTAGAAATGCGTTGCTGATTAATTTTTCATTTCCGCACACCAGAGAAAGTTTCGCCCTGGTAAAGGGGGCAGTGCTCCTGGTGGAAGAGGGAGAGAGGGAGGGATTACATGAAGAAACCGTACCCCCTCTACTTGGTCCTAGGCAAGGAGGCCGAGCCTCTGACACTCAGCGCAGACATTTGCATGCAATGATTTCGTTACTACGACCAGAGGACACAGTCAAACTGGTTAGGATCCCCCAAACCACACTTGTTTTACTACACTGCCTTTCAATGCTTAGGGTCTCTTTTCAAAATTGTCATTTTGAGGCCTATACAAGTGAGTGGAATTAATAATAATAATAAAAAAATCTATATAGAATATGAATTTCTTTATATCATCAACTAGAAATTGCTCTTTGTAAGCACAACCTTTTAAAAAGGATTTTTATTGAATTTACAAATGACTAGAAAATAATGGAAATTTGTTGAACAAAGCATGTAGATATATTGCTACCCTATACATTTACTCTATTGTTTGTTTCAGACTAATTTATGGAAGTGCTTGTTCTTACTGTCCATGTCTATTAGACACTATGTTTAGCTTATCTAATGTCACATGTTCTGCAATGCGGTTTCTGGAGACACTTCTGTTATGCAGAAATGACAATAAACTGCTTTGCTTTGACTTTGCTTTGTTTTTGAACACGCTTACACACAATACAATTTAATTTAGTTAATCTGTTTATTAAGAAACAGCATGTCTTATATAGCCATGCATGAGCGTTGTACTTTAAATGAAGGAAAAAAATCTCATTTCAATTGCTGTCTCATTTTAGACTTCTGTGTCTCATTTAAATACATTAACCCTGACGTTCTCTTTTTCCCTGCCTCAGGCTGTGCGTTTGGAGTCGTCAAGCCCAGTCAGATTGAGATATTTGCTTATAGTTGGCACACTTGACAAAAAACAGGAGAGCCTACTACTTGGCATGGACTTTCCAGGCTCAAACAGGTAGGTTTATAGACCATCTTATCAAGTCATCATAAGAAGCTTTTATTTCATTAGAGATAAATCCATAAATATTCAGTTGTAAGTGTGACGTGTTTGATAATTGGGATATCTCAGATATACAGCCTAAATATTGTTGTATTTTTGATCACCTCAGTTCACAAACACAAATGATTCAAGTAGGCTGTTCTATGTTTTTGGAATGGGAATGTGCAGATTTTTTTTAAAAAATGTTTAGCTGCCTTTTTAATGGGATAGTTCACCCCAAAAAATGTAAATGCTGTCATCATTTACTCACCCTCATGACATTCCAAACCTGTATTGACAAATCTAAGTTAAATGTATGGACAAAATGTATGGTCTCACAAAAGAAAGAAAGTACTATTGTTTTACATCAACATCAGGATGAGTAAGTAATGACAGTTTTCGTTTTGAAAATGACAGTTTTCAGGCTGAATATCCCGTTAAATATGAACTTTTTAGTAGATGTTTTAAAAAAAAAACATTATATTTCAGCAAGGCTGTTAAGATATGTCTCTCACTCATTATTTTTTTTACTCTTCCTTAGTGATGAGTGCACTGTTGGTCTTGTCTTGCCAATATGGAGTGACACACAGGTTTACCTAGATGGAGATGGGTAAGTGCAAACACATGATAATAAAGGTATAACATGATATTTACTGTATTGGATCTTAAAAGTTTAATTATAGTTACCATAAAAGAGTAATCTGGAAATCATTATCTTATCATCAATCTCCAGTTTCAAGTTTCACGTTTCATGCAGTTTGAAAGGTTAAGTGAGTTCAAGAACAAAGGTTTTGTTTCTTTTGAAAATTAGGAAACAGTCAACATTTCAGACATTGAAGCATGGCTGTAAAAGGGATATAAAATGTAAACATTTTCAATCAAAAGTTCAGTCTGGCTGATAAAAAATACCCACTTTATTTTTTCTGTACAGTTCAGCAAAACTTTATACACAGTTAAAGCCTGAGCCCCAGGGTTCTGCTTTTCTGACCATTTGCTTCACTCGTTCTGTTACAGAGGTTTCAGTGTGACATCTGCAGAAGTGACACGAATCTTTAAGCCTGTGTCCATTCAGACGATGTGGTAAGTTTTAAAGCAGGAAATGCTGAGGAAACTACCAATTTCCTCAACTAACAACAATATGCAATGCAGACTTCACACACTTAATTCTTTGTTTTTAATTATAATGCTCTTTTATATTCTATTGCTTTAACTTTTTCTCTTCTGGCTGTTAGTCAGTCAACATGCACCCTGCTAGACGTCTGTATAAAGGCTCCAAATTTGCTCATTGAACGTTTAAAGTGTGTTTGTGGTTTGTCGATTGCTTGTTCACAACTCTCTGTCCTGTGATACTCTCACTTCGCACAAGGTCAGTGTTACAGGCACTGCATGGCTGCTGTGAACGGGCCGTGCGTGGAGCTGTCATACCTGGCTGTGGGCTGGAGTGGGCACAACATTACAGAGAACATGTGGAATCTGACCAGCACTGCCTTAATGAATGGGGGGCTATGACTGGCCTCGAGTCAGTCAGGAGGTACACCGTAGGAAATTCAGCGTCCAATCGGGAGTCAGTGGAGAGGGAGATCAAAGCCCAACTACGAGATATCATGAGAACTGAGGACTTGGAAAACATTACCTCAAAGCAGGTAAAATGAAAGAGTGAATTTTTATGATCCAATCAGTTCCACCCTGTATTTCAATTGTTATATGTCATATAACTAGTGCTGTCAACGTTAACGCATGTGATTTCATTTTTTTGTCCAGTTTAACGCATTAAAATATTTAACGCAAATTACGCAATGAACGCATCGCCTGTATTTTCTGCCATCGTTTGGCTAGCGTTACATTATATGATCACGATATTATTCATGCAGATGCTTTTAAACCATTCAAGCGATAAGACAAAAGAGAATCAAGTTTTCTTTCGTGCTTGAACGAACAATACAACACGCATTTATGCCAGAATGTCAGCTTTGTTGAGTATACTCATAAGTCTTTAATGGGTTAAAAAAAAGTCTTAAATGAATGTGAAGAGTTGTGAGGGAATGAGACGCGTGTGAGATTCTCATCATCTCGGCTGGTCTTATGCCTGGTTCAGATTACACAATTTTTTTTGTCTTTTACAATAGTCACTGTGTCAGATTATGCGATTTTGACTCTTAAAATCTTGTCGTGTCATGGACAAGACGCATGTCATACTACACGTTGCTTCCTGACCAGTCATCGCATGCCGTCTTTAATCGCGCGTGTGATGTCATCGAGAAGGCGAAACTAGTAGCGAGTGACTTCCGGAAACAAACATAAACAAACAATGGATGAAGCGGTGAGTGTTGTATTGGCTGTCCTGTGTTCAGAAAAAAGTAAAAAAAGATATAAAACCTGACAATGGACATGTTCCTGGATTGCTTGAAGAGCAAGACAGTATGGGCTGTCAATTTTAACGTTAGCACCATCTTCTCTTCGTTTCGCCATTTTTGAAAGTTGTGTACGGAAAAGCTTCTGTGCTCCTATTGGTCAACCTCATACATGTGACTGAACCGTCGTGGACGACCATTAAAAAAATTAAACATGCTAGTCTTTTTGTTGTGATGTCGTGAAGCATCGCAGACGCGATGTAGGTTGTCGCCCATTATGACACACTATACGAGATGATACGCCCGAATCCCCACGACACCCTACGTCAAACAGATTGTGCCAAAATCAGGCTAAAATTGTATAATCTGAACCAGGCATTAAAGTGACAGCAGCCACTAATACTAATACTGTCTGTCAGTAAAGTTAATCAAAAAACAGAGTGAACAGAAAAAAATGACTACCTGCTCTCGACTAAAGAACTTTTGTAGCTTTAATAAGGATGAATCTACGTATATTTAATTTATAATTTATGCAGTGCAGACTGTCAGTGATAAGGGCCTTCATTCATAAAAAAGATGCCATTTAAACAAGTATTTAAAATATACTGTCTAGTCTATGTTGTTTCTACATTAATTTGGAAATTAACTGTGAAATGATTACATTCTAAAATATATTAAAAATGTGTGATTAAACTAGTTATGTTTTAATCGATTGACAGCACTACATATAATACAAGTCAAATGGGTTGTAAATGCAATTTTATGTTTACTTGAAGATCATATGTATGAAAATGACATTTGTTATGATTGGTCAACCTATTGCTTAACTTCTTTGCATATGTATGCAACAATGTTTACTTAACGGAGTTGTGGGTTTGCTGTCCATCCTGTTCACCACAGCTGCTTTGCAAAGCCTGGATTTCATTGTGACTTTGTGAGCCATATTACATTGAAATGTGCCACACAATATTTAAGCACTGTACTGAAATGATAGAGACCTTGGTAAAATAGTGATGTCACCAACATGAAAATTTCTGAACAGAGCTTTTTTTTTTTTTTTGCTTGGACTTTGTTTAATATGGCTTCTTTAAGGTTTTTTACATTTTTTCAAAAGAAGTCTCTTTTGCTCATCATGGCTGCATTTTCTTTTTTTTGTACCGTAAGTGGTCTAAAAACAGTAAAATTGTGCAATATATATACTATACGTATATATTACTCACCAATTACTCCAGTTTTCAGTCACATGATTCTTCAGAAATCATCATCCTCTTCTTTTTTTTTTTTGTGCTAAAGGAACATTTATTATTATCAATGCTAGAAGCAGTTATGCTTTCTCAATTATCAATCATTTTTATTTTTCAGGATTCTTTGAATACATAGACAGTTTAAGTGTCAATGCTGAATAAAAGATGTAATTTCAAATAAGCAAAAAGAATCTCACCAACCACAAACATTTGAACGGTAGTTAATGCCTGAAGGCACACATTTAAATATTCTCTTATTCTAGAACTTACTCAAGGTTAATGTGCCTGGGCTTGCTGTCTTATCCAGAGAATCTTTGTGGAATGAACACAACTTTCAGGCATCTTTTAGTGAGCAGCTTGATTTGATGTTTGAAAGCATTGTATGTCATGTGACTTGCCTTTTAATATAATGTAGTATAACCGAAACTCATGACTTTGGGGTTGCCAGCGCCCAATGCTTGCCAGTGAGCTATAGCCACTTTTTCTGTGTTTGTAGGTGCGAACAGCCCTGGAGACCAGAATAGGCATAGACATGAAGGACTACAAGGAGTATATCGACAACGAGATGATGGTCACGATGGCGCAGATGGACAAACCTTCCAGAATATTGGACTACCTTTACCTGGTGAGTATTGACATTTGTCTTCTGTCTAATCCAATATATTGTTGTTTCAAACATACACCGTCATTTATTTGTCTTTTCCACTCCAAAAGGGTTCAGAATGGAATGCTGCCAACTATGAAGAACTACATAAGAACAAGTATACAGATTAAATTTAAATATGATTACAATTTCTTTTAAATAATTTAGTCATTAAAATGAATATTTGAATCAAATAATGATTGAATTATTATATTTGTACTAATTGAAAATAATTTAGTTATTCTTGTTAAATTCAAGATTTTCTGCAGCAGATGAATAAAAAGACCGTTTTTCTTTTTGGTAGTGTGGGCTACATCCTGAATGTTACCATGGAGATTGACAACTTTTTCCCAGAATGCTTCACCTATATGAATATTAGAGTTTACGATGTGGAGGCGACCGACCTACTCTCACACTGGAATAACACATACACGTTCATCAGTGAAGCAAGGTCAGCACACCTCTTTCTTATTTTTGTTTATGGTTTGCATGCATTTTGTTTTTTTTCTGTGTTCAGACCTCCTACACTGATCCTTCTCTTAAAATGCATTAGTTTATATTTATACACACGTGCATGATGATATATTAACCCCCTATGAAAATTATTAGAGTATGTCTTTGTGTGATATCTCTCTCATGCTAATGTTTTATGTCATTGTCTTTACCGATGATACAGGAAGAGTGGACAGGCCGTACTGGTGCATTGTAAGATGGGCGTCTCTCGCTCTGCCTCCACAGTAATTGCTTTCCTGATGAAGCAGCAGGGCTGGACTTTAGACCAAGCCCTCATCCACGTGAGAGAAAGACGGCCTATAGTGCAGCCCAATGAAGGTTTCCTAAAACAGCTGCATACGTATAGTGGCATCCTCAGTGCCAGGTGACTTACTCTTTCATTGTGGTGCTGTACTGAGATTGGTGCATTCATGCAAACAAGCTTTCAAACAGAAATACAGACACTTTCCCACTTGTGTAGTTTCTCAATGGATGTTCAGGTACAGACAAGTCAAGTCTGTTTTTTTGTTGTTCAACCGTGTGTAAATGAGGGAACTGAATAGTGCAGATATGCACTCATCTCAAACAGCAAGTTTGAGGTCTAGAAAGAAATCTCTCACTCACCAAGGCTGCATTTATTTGATCAAAAATACAGTAAAAACAGTAATATTGTGAAATAATATTACAATTTAAAATAAGTTTTGTATTTAAAAATATCATTTATGCCTGCAACTACAAAGCTGGATTTTCAGCCTCTAATACTTCACTCTTCAGTGTCACATAATCCTTCAGAATTCTTGTTATCATCAATATTGAAAACG
Organism: Cyprinella lepida; assembly: GCA_027497735.1. Classification (NCBI taxonomy): domain Eukaryota; kingdom Metazoa; phylum Chordata; class Actinopteri; order Cypriniformes; family Leuciscidae; genus Cyprinella; species Cyprinella lepida. Next base: position 15,307,365 of record JAOTRB010000005.1, read on the forward strand.
GTTATGCGGCTTAATCATTTTTTGGAACCAGTAATGGATGAAAAGATAGTACAAAAAACAGCTTTTTATTTGAAATAGGAATCTTTTGTAACATGTCTTTAGTGTCCATTTTCATTTATTCAGTTCCTGCAAATTTATTTC
>JAOTRB010000005.1:15352203-15370805 GCA_027497735.1 Cyprinella lepida
TTGGAAACACGGTAAGTCTATCCCTCACAGCCTCACTCTCAAACCTGTCATGGCGCTGCTCTGAATAAGGTCTATGGCAGCTAAAGCTTTCAGGAACTTTGTACATATGCGTCAGCTCTATCTGATCCCTGATGATACACACGATCTGTGCATGATATGATCGGTGAGGAGCATTGCTCAGTCCTCAAGGGGACTGCATGCCAATAAGAGTTGTTGTGAGTTTCACTATGAAAAAACTCTACTCTCATTGTCCCTTTTTTCAAGGGAATTGGGATAATCATCTGTGCCCCGTGGATCAGGACCTGCTGCAAATAAGACGAATAGGAGCTTGAGAAAGGTAGGACTATTTCTCATTCTTTAGTGCCCTTCTCAGGGAAACAAGCTTACATTTATAACCAAAGACAGTTTGCTGATAAGCATGTATGAAAACACATTATCTATTTGATTATTAACAATAATTAAACATACTGATTTACTTGTTAAGTACATTAGCACGGTCACAAATCACTTCATATGAGACTTGCAGACAACAAGGAACCTTTCACAGGTTGCGTCCACAAGTCAAGAGGATATGAAGACAGAATATGCTAGAAAAAACACATTATTGTTATGTTTTATCAATAACTGGCAGAGGCCTATAAAAAATTTTTCCACATGAAACCACCAGCTATGGGAAGGTCATCATCAAGATTCTGGGAAGTAAAAATGCACAGATGTGCACGTCTACAATCGATTGCACCATAAAGCAAAACAGAGGCATGGACAGAGGCCTGGAAGGAAGGAAGGAAAGCTAGCCTATAATTGAAAGGGTCTTTAATGTGGATTGGCTAGCTGTGCTGTGTTTGAGTGTACGTCTGGTTTAGTATGCGCCTCCAGAATCTCAAACAGATGCTATGGAGTTACATAGGAGACTTGGAACTAAATATGCACAAACCAGAAAGGCCTGTTCTTTATGTCACCATATCAGTCATGGAGAAAATAAATATATAACAGAACATAATCACTTTAGGGGTGGGCTTTTCATTATTCATCAGGCTTCTTGCAGCACAGCCAATCTCCCAAATGGCCTCCTTTCGACTCTAAATCTTAACAAATGGACGTGGTCACAACAAGCACATACATCTCCACTGTAATCCCCCCTCCCACCCCACACACACTTATACTGCTTCATTGTATATGGGTGCTTTATCTTCCATCTGACCCTGTCAAGAGAGTGCAATGGATGCCTGATGCTGCTTGTTTAGTAGCGCTGATCTGTCGCATGAAAGGAAACGCTCAGGGAATTTTTCAAGCTCTCAAATCTTCTAAATCACCACCTCCCTAGAGTTTCGGTCTAGCCTTGATGCTATATTGATACCCCTCCTGTTTAAATCAACTGCCAGCTTTGGCTTGTCCTAGATTGTCACAGCCCCGAAGAATTAAACAAAAAAAAATCAGTTTCATTTGTCAGGTACCACAGAAAATATTTTGAAATGTAAAATTAAAAGTAAGTGCTGAATCCATAAGAGTCATAATGATTAAAAAAAATCACAAATTAAAACAATACTTTTATTTTTTTCCAAATGAACACCCACATTCATTAATAGATAATATTGCTCTAGACTATAGGTCATTATGTTCAAAGATATGGAAATGGATAAATTATTTGTTTTTGTAATGTCTAGTCTACGCAATGACTTACTAATTTTTAACAAAGTCTAGAGTATTTTTTATTTACCTTCCCCCCCTCTTTCTTCTATGCTTTTTACATGTTAAGATAATGTTTTTGGCCCTGTTTACACGATGGGAAAACGCAGATATTTCCCTGCGGTTTGGCCTCTCATTGACACGAAAACCCAGTTTTTATCACAGAAAACGATTATTTCTGAAAAACTCCGGCCAAAGTGGAGGTTTCTGAAAACACCGGTTATGTGTTGTCGTGTCAACTGGGAGAAACTTGTGAGGATTCTGATTGGCTTGCATGGCTTTATCCTTTCCCCGTACACTGACGCCCATAGGTTTGGCATAGATATGATGGCGCTCGACGGTGAATTTATGCGGGTGTGTGCACGATGTTATTGTTGAAAACATAGAGGGGGAAAATATTTGTTTCTCTAAATACCTGGCTTTGTTTAAACGTGGCCTTTCTCTAATTGTCCATGTGAGGTCTAGCAAGTGACCAAAGGGTCAGAGTCTCTTACTTGCAAATGCCGTCTTCGGCGTCCTCCAGGCCAAAGTGCGGATCAAAGGTCAGCTGGATCCTGGAACTTTCTGTGACTGCCACCAGCCGCCACACTATAACTGTATTCCGGGGATATGTGTTGGGGAATTCAGGACTTTGAATAATTCCATCCCCGGTAACACTGAGGACCTTCTCGTGTCGAGACTCATGCACTCCTTCAGAAAAGAAAGAAGAAAGGTTTATTAGTACATTTTTGAACCTGCATAACTCACCAGAGCAGAGAAATAATGTCACAGTCATATGTCAATAGTTCTTATTACAGTGATAGTCCTATAGTCCAAATTAACATCAAACTGGATTTAGCTTCTAATGCATCACAAATAATATGGATTAAGTGGTGCACTGTGTGAATACTAAATAATTGATCACACAAAGCAAGATGAACCAAACTCTTTTTTTATTGAGCATTGATTGACTGCAAACCTGATAATCACATTAAGGGGGTGATAAAAGAGAACCTATGGAAATGATCATGCAATATCAATACCATAAAACCAGTAGACTGATGTTCTACTATTTGCTAACATAGCATACGCTTAATGAACATCTGTGTATCAAAGCATATTGCGCTTTGATGTTGCTTCACCATAATAATTTTCAACTATAGATCAAGAAAATAACGATTTATCAGTAGCTATAAAATGTTATTTATAGTGACAAGACAGTTGGAAATGGCATTCCTAGTTGTGACAGTCAGATAAGAATTAAAGCTGGATTGAAAAACATTGTTTGGGTGGTGGAAACTTGTGACGGCTACCAAGTTGTTCAGAAACAATCAATTGTAGTTCTTAGAGCTCCGATAGTTTAACAGTTTAGAGAAATGCAAGGTGAAGAAAAAAAGTACTTTTGAGCTCAGTGATTCTGATTCTGCAGGACAATAGAGGTATGCCAAAACGTCAGTGGTGTTTAAAGCTCAAAAATGATTACACACCGATTAACTTGCTACTGTTATGACAAGATTTAGTTGTTCCTCCCTAGAGGAAAAAATAATTGCTTCTTTAATAAAGCACAAATAATGATAAACAAAAATCTTTACCTCTACCTTTGCCAGGGAATGAAAATGAGCTTGTAGAACTTCCAACATGCTTTCACTTGAAACATGATTCTTAACTCTTAATCCACATTTCACACTGTTACTCTGGGTTCGTAATTTATCCAGTAATAGTCAAGATTCAATCTCACACTCTGCATTTGTAAACGCTGAGTTAATGTGCTTATTTACATATTAATGAGGTTAAACACATTGATTGGAGGATTGGAAGTACATACATGCAACAAGCACACAATCGGTTCAAAAAACCACTTGCCCATCAGTGCAAATACATATTCCCACTTGTTAAGTCTGGTCATTTGCTATAATTGTTCAACAATAATGATTTCATTCAGACACAAACTCAAAAAAATTGTGAATGTACAAAAGAGAATAAGAAAACCACTGAAGTGTTTGATTGGTTGCACGTCAAAGTGTTTCACATTGTATAATCTTACCATTCAGCTTTCACATTCCAGGGTCCAAAGAAGTATGAATTACTGGCTAAGCTAGAGTAACAACAAGTCTGTACCCAAGTTTTAAATGGACGTTAAAGCTAATATTTCTACATGTGCTGATGCACTTTTGCCAACATTTCACAACAGTTACGTCACAGCAAAAAGAACTAATAAAGAACCAGCCAGAGAATATTTGTTTCCAAATAGGTAGAAATGATTCTTAGATGCTTGCTTCCCTTCCAATAAAATGTTATTGAATTCTGAAAATGGGTTGAAATATCTTACCCTGTTGTTGTACTACGTTCAGAAAAGATGTTTGATGCAAACAGACAGCTGTTGAAATGCAAAACCATTGCTGGTTTTACAGGCCTGTCACATTCAAAGCCCACCCAAGGGAAATGCACACAGCTTTTCTTTCACACTCCAATCCTCGAACACACACACACACACACACACACACACACACACACCTCTATCAAGTTGTGTGGCAAAGCCAGTACCAATATGTATCCTGATCTGTTAAGTTGATGATACAAGATCTGTAATACTCTTTCCTGTCTTTCAGAATTAAGCAGCAACAGTAGAACTATTCCCCTTTAAAAGTAAGACAAAAAAACACACACACACACACCATTTTCTACGCTGTATTTCCAGGTATCAATAAATAATGAATGAGCAACTATCAAATGCCATTGTTTCCTTTCAAGCAAGGGATAATTATCTTGTTAGCTCACTGGGGACAGGTTGACTTTCACTCTATAAACAAAAATATTCATCACAAAATCTTTTGTATTTTAACAGAAGAAATAAAAGGTAAACAGGTTTGGAAATGAGAGTAAATGAGAGTCACTTTGGGTGTACTCACCTTTTTTTGGACAATAATGGCTGTATGTTGACTTATTTTCAGAGTACATTAAATATATACTGCTATACAAGCAGCAAATTGACTACTCTAAAATAAAAGTCTAATTTCTATATTATTGTCCCTTGAGAAGATATACTAAAATGTTTGCTGGAATGTAACATACTGTACGTACGTATTGGCAAATTACTTATTTATCCCTCCACAGTCTGGATGACAGGTCCCATCACAAGCAGCAGTTAATGCTGAATGATGTTTCAGGTGTCACTGGAAGAGTAATGACAGAACCAATGGGGTTTTGGAAAAGTTCTGGGGAAAAGCTTAAACCCCAGAGGTGTGTCAGCAACCACAAGAGATAGAAATCTGATCACTCTGACATCCATTACTGAGGGAAGGAGCAGAACAGCGAGAGAGATAAAAAAGAATCTGTTTAGATCATCAAAATTCAATGTTTGACTAAGACTCTGTGTGACTTGTTTATAATAGGCAGGAGGAAAAATTTAGAGTAGAAGAAAGACGACAACTGATATAATTTCTCTCTGTAAACATGACAGAGGCTGCTTTGATGTCTCTTTCTCATGTTGTGATTAAATGCACTCTGGGGAGGAGATGTGAAAGACAATACACAAATCACTTTTATACAGACAAACTTTGTGCAAGTCCCAAAGAAAAAAAAAAGAGAAAAACACCAAAGTACACCAAATTTGCGCTCGACAAGCAGAAACCTGGAATGCCCCGCAAACTATTGCCTCTAAGAATAGACCCCTTTGTCAATGTTAGGTAGGCAAAGCAAGATCGCTCATGCTCTCCGGAGTTGAGGAGCATTTTGTGTGAAAGATATCCAAACAAAAGAGCCTGAGGCCCGTGGAACAGTGTTGAACACCTCAGATCTGTTTGCAACACAAGCCCAAACCCTTTATGGATTCAGTTATATAAACAGATCAGAGTTGGCTACAGCTGCCAAGGTCTTTGAAGTCTCTTAAAACGAGAAAAGGCCTTTTCTCAGCATGTTGCAGCATTTGCCCAGCTGACTGACAGCTTCTTGTCAAGCTCTGTATTAATGTTTATAATTCTCGTAAGTTTCTGGTGTTAAGGCAGGCCTTCTATTGTTGAGGCATATGATTGTAAGCTGTTAGAAGTTATTGGAAGGAGGGAAAATCTGCACTCCTGTTCTCAAAATGCTAATGCATGTAACAGGAGCAGATGTAGCTGGTCTCTTACTGGAAAAGACATGGATCATCAGTGTCATGGGCTTCAGTCAGCTTGGCATCATTCAGTTAAATTAAGAAAAGCAATCCAATTCAGAATAACATTTTATTTCCAAATAAATGTTTCAGTTTCAAAGTGGCAAACAGGATGCAACATTTATTAAATATACATTAACATTTAACTTACCAAGTTATCGGCAAACAACTTTGTGGAGAATATGTGAGTGACAAATTCACATCCAGAATATGACCTGATACATGATCTAATTGTTTAGTTGGAAAATCCTCTATTGTGTGACTGCACTTAAATCCAACTCATAAAAACTCTGTCAATCCTATTCAAATAAAATTTCCTGAGCTGCGTGGTCAATTGCAGGGCCCATCTTCCCTCATTAAACGAATGGTAACACTTTATTTTATTTCATGGTGTCCATGATACAGTGTAATTACTTAATTACTTAGTAGACATTGTAATATGTAACAAAATGTAATTAACATGCAAGTTATGGAACAGCCTGTACAAACAGATTGTAATTACACTCATGTATTAGGCAGCTACTGTTACACATGTAACAGGCCGCTAATGTTACGCCGAGTTGGTTACATACGTGTTACCGATGTAATAAGTACTTAAATATATTATTAAGGTAAAAAAGCCTGCAGTTACACATGGTCATTTTGTACCTTCTAAATCAAAGTTGTACTTAAGGTATGTAGATGCACATGAAGTGCACTTATCCATCTGAATTAACCCTCTAGTTTACACCTTAAATACATGCAGTAGCTTCTTCTAATCTGAATTAGGCCTAACTCCCTCGTTCACAACATAAACACATGCGGTATCTTCCTAATTACATTGCAATTACATAATATTACACAGGGATAAGCTTAAAGTGCATCAGGATTGTACTTAAGTGTACTTCATGTGTATAAGGCATGTAGATACAGTACACATGAAGTACACTTAAGTACAATCTTGATACAATATTTTAGAAGATACAAAATGACCATGTGTAACTACAGGCTTTTGTCAACATTAAGTACTTGTTACATTGAGTAGTACAACTTTCACAACTTTGTACAACCCTGCTTTTTGTAAAATCAATTTTACTGAATTCTGCACCTCAAAACTCCAACATTGTGCGGTTTCAGTATATCACAATGAGACTACTGACCAAAGAATCATAAAAAGCCTGTTCTCCATTAAGATTTTCCATTAAAAAAACAGAAAGACGACCCCATCGCTTGCAGCATAAATTACGTCTGATCCTTAAATAAGGAACAGTGCGTTTTACAATCATTTTAACGAATGAGCTCTTAAAACAGAACAGGGTGATTATAAACCGCAGCATGCCTCCGAGAAACTATCCGGACATAATTTCTTGGGGGAAAAAAGTTTAAACAATGTGTGAGGAATTTCGCTAGGTTAACCGCTTAATACAAAATATAAGGGACAGGGAAACTTAAGTTTTGTAATGCTTGTTCAATCGTTACTGTATTTGTGCACTTCATGTAGGGTGTTTGAAGTCATTAGATACTGAACCTCAGCATTGTCAATAAAACTTGCCTTGTTTGATTTTTGATATTTAGGCTTAGTAGGGATTGAGAGAGGTTCTGTGTCTGCTTTGAGATGACCTCATCTCTGGGTTAAATAATGTCATATAATGATCAGAGGCTGGCCCCTTGGGTGCATTACCTCAAACATGACTTTTCCTTGACCCACTTCTCTTTTTTCCCCTCTCTCCTGAGGAGAACGCTACACTGATTAAGGTAGGAAGCTGAGCATGAATAAATAAGGGCTCACAGTGCTACCATTGTGCCTTGTTCACATGTTAGACCTCTGACTGAGCTTGGAGTTTAAATATTAACCTGGCAGCGGTAGAGACAAAGACGGCACAGATATTCACAAGTGCATGCGTCAGCATGTGGGCAAGTGCATAAATAATAACAAAAACTGAGAGAAAACAATCCTCAAATGCTTCAGGATACATTATTTGCATCAGACATATATGCAAACAATTAATTATGCTAAAATTGACCACAAAGGAGACTCAAAAGGAATGAAAGGTATTTTAAAGAATAATGAGGTCCAAACAACATTGGACCCCACTTTTATTATATAGACCATGAGACTTCAGAATATCTTTATGTTCCCCAGAAGTCAGGTTTGGAGCAACATGGATAGATCACCCCAAAATGGCATTTACTTACGTTTAAGTTGACAACGCACAATTAGAAAAGCACACCAAACATTTAGTCTTCAATCAAAGAGACATGCAGTGAGGAAAAAGTTCCTTTTGAATAGTCTTGTTGCAGTAAGCCCACTTAAATCAAAGCTCCGGCCTACTGCTTTTTGCAGTCCACTCCAATCAGGTTGTAATATGTTTTGGGTTCAGAAACTGCATACAAGAACAAGCATTACAATCAATCGAGCACATAAAAAACTCTTCCAAACCTCCTGTTGGAAATTTGGCATAATAGCACCACATTTCACTCAATTCATATTTCCCAGTTGTCTGGCAGAAGTCCTTGATGTCCGTATTCATTTCACTCTAGAAAGTTCATACTACACATCTACGCTAGTGCCGGTAACAGCATTTAACAACATGAAGTGCTAATGTTTCTGATTCCAAGGGACTTGTTCAGGCGCTGTCTGTGTTTTAATCCCCCATATGTCGGGAGCTGACTGCAGTCGGCTGGTGAAACAGTACCCCACGCTTACCATTACCCCCCCTTTGCGTGCTGATTTTACCCCCCTGCTTTTAAGTTGCTCTTACATCTGCTCATGATTAAGGGTTTGCGGCGGTAACTACAGGTGCTGTAAATTCCAGTTCTGGCCTTTTCATATTTATTGCTTTAAGGTTTACAGTTGGGAAGCACAGAAAAGGATAGAAAAGGAGAGTGAGGAGAGAGAGAAAAGTGAGGGGAACGCAGCATGGGAATTTATCATACCATTAAAAAATAATTTGGCTTCAAAAGCGTTGACTTATTTGGAATGTTTCAATCTGCCGTGCAGATGCTCGTATGGAGACTCACCACAGGAGTTTGATGCTTTGACTCAACGAATTGCTTAGTTCCTGTCTGCCATTTAGCAAAACTTAAGTGGCAAAACTTTTTCCCCAATACATTGAATTCTTTTTACAATACATATTAAGTGTTTATGTTCACAATCTTACACCGATTAGGCTTGCCAAACAGAAATGATATAAATTCACGTAAATGCATTAGACCTTTTTATTTGGTATTTTGGTTATCCATTCACTAATTACAGCATCTCATGCAATCTGCAGAAAAACATCAAGGTCAAAATCAATAGGCAAGTGATTGGCAGCACGACTAAACCCCATTGACCGTCGCACACATTAAGTCTTTCAACACAGGTCACAAAACACTCTCCAACCTCATTGACACTCGCAACTAAATTTTTGTAACAATGTGAATGTTCCCTTTTAAAAATAAATTTTAGTGGTTCCCCTGTACAGTACATTTGTCTCACTCTTTACCACAATTTATGTAAAAAGACTAAGTTCAAGTGAAGCTTGGATAAACTAAATTATTTTAAATGCTGTGAGCATAAGGTTGCTGTTGTGTCATCACATGTGGAGTAACAGAATCCTGCAAGGCACTTCAAGGCCTGATTAAGATCCTAACAGGCCACCAAAACCTTCCCTCCTCTCCACAGCTCAAAGAATGAGGCTCATCTATTAACACGTCCTCTCAGAGATCTCCGTATCATCCACATGCTATCGTATGGCCAAACACCGATACTGAACTAACCCACTTGGTGGGTGGGTGAATATGAGTGAGAGTATAAATGTGTTTAGGAAGCACTTGCCCAACAGGAAATTTGATTCTGAAGTTAGCATGACTGTTCCCTCTGTCTCTCTCCGTAAGCTTTTTCTAATGTCTCACTTCATGTGGTTTATACTTCTGAACGCCTTGACTGTGAGCTTGAAATGATCATCAGATCAGGTATCATCATGGTGCGACTATTTTTCTTCAAGACCACTTTACTCACGCTTTATGCCAGGTCTAAAATTAACAGTAACAACTGGGAAAATAAAAGCATGTGGTGCTGAGACGCACTGTAAGTCATGCTGATTCCCACAACCATTATGGTGATCTACCGTTCACCTCTGTTCTTTGAAAACTTGCTTTTGTGGCCAAAGTAAAAGCAATTATGTCTGGTGGGTAAAATTAAAAAACAGAAAGTTTTGATAATAATAATAATAGTAAGGGTAACTTTTATTGTTATTTTGTCAAGTTTAAAAATCAATGTAATTTGATAGAGATTCTTCAACCAAAAATAAATTCTGTCATCATTTATTCACCATCATGTCATCCCTTCCTGTATGACGTTCTGATGCGGAACACAAAATATTCTAAAAAACATTGGGGTCCAAACAACTTTCATTGTATCGACTAAAATATATATTAAAAATAAAAATTAAGTAAAATACACAAGAAAAATCAGTCATACAGGTTTGAAATGACATGAGGGCAAGTAAATTATTTACATTTTTGGATGAACCATCCCTTTAAATGCTTGCAATTTTGCCATCACTAGAGGCAACAAAAAGAAATTTGTAAAACTTAAAAAAAAAAAAAAAATGTTCTTCCAAACAGGATTCCCAAACACTCCTTCCACTTTTGTTTTGGCCTAACTCTCCATTTCAGACAAAGTTTGAAGAGTTTAAACTTATTACAGGTAGCCCCACCCCTAAAATCACACAATCACACATACTGTACAATCAAATCACAGAGAAATGTTTTTAAAGTGACAAGGAGCTCCAGCGTTTACTCTCTTGAGGGAAGACAAACAACTAATGGCTTACTTACAGTTGTCTCTGCTTATTAATGTAAACTGGGAGACATTTAAAAATTACACATGTCAAGGGAAAGTGTTGGAGACCTCTTTGCTATTTTACATTCCTTGCTAGTGTAAAAACTATTTAATTACATTGATTTGAATTACTTTGGATGAGGGGAAGATACAAGAATGTATATGTACCGTTAAATCTGGCCGACCAAAGATGGCTAAAAAATATATCTTTGTGGCTTTTCTCAAACAAAGTGTTTCCATTTGTGTTTGTGAAATGAACTCAAATTAAACTTCCGACACGTCAGCTGCTTGCATACTTGTGTTTGTGGTTCTGGCCACACACACACTTGCTCATATTGCATGTAGACCACATCCTTTAAGAATTTGGTGAGGTCTTCAATTAAGCAAAACACGTGTGCGTATTATTCTCTAATGGATGTCTGGAGTACTGCCTGCCTCGTGCTTACTTTCACCACAGAGCTCTGTTTACATAGTTAGACATAGCTTTGGTTCTCTGTAACTTCGCTTTAACCAGAAGGGTCTTGAATTAGACATGACATCATTGGGAAATAGCAGAAGACAGTCAGCGATCAGAAAATAGTGTATCCATGACAGGTAGCTATTGGGTTTTCTCATAAAATGTTGACACAGTTTAACGATATCCTGTGGTTAAGTGTTTTGTTATTAGTGCTTTTAAACATTTTTTTCTTTACTGCCTAATAACTCAATTTTTTATACATTCAACTTTATAAACTGGCGGTGGAAATTTTAGTAACTTATCCAGGTCAACACTTTGTGAAGAACAGATACTTACAAAACAAAGGAAAAGTGCCAAAGGAAAATTGGTGATTTTATTTCAGTCACTAATTCAAAATCAAAAATGCACTGATATGGAATATTTTGACACATATTTTTAAGTCAATAACTAAAATGCATTTACCAAAATTATATCAGTCTACATTTTGTGATACCGTGTAAAGGAAAAAAAAAATCTTAAACAATTTGAAAATAAGTAACTTTCTAATTCTACAATCCATCAACAAATGTAGGCCATAATTGGGATTTAAAAAATTGGAATGAGGAAATTACGTTATAATATAATTAGTATATTATAATTACGAAATTACAAAAATTATGTATTATTAACTAAATTAATACTAACAAAAGATCATTTATCATCTCAAATATATCAGCTAGGGCTTCACAATTAATTATGAAATCGCAAAGGCTGCTATTATTGTTTATGTAAAGCTTGTCAGGCTTTAGTACTGGCCCATCTTAAAGCACTGTGAGTCTGAGTCGCTTACAAAGTGCATTTGAAAAAGCAACATCCGTCAAACCTTTTTCCAAACATGAGAAACAACATGCGTCAACCCTCTTTCCAAACATGAGAAGCATTTATGAACCTCATCCAACAAGACAACATTTAATAAATCAAAGCATTTTAATCTTCTGTTTATTCAGCTACAGCAAGTTTCTGCACGAGAGCGCCCCCTGGGTTTCAAATGGAGCAGTATTTACTACCCGTATTTATCAGCCGTGCTGCACTGACAAGCTGCGCATAAAATAATTGTAGCCTTTGCCAAATCGCGTGCAGTTAAATTTCGATTAATCGTGCAGCCCTAATGTCAGCCTATTTTATTGTTTGATTGATTTTAAAATGTGCATTGCTTTGTGCAACATTAGCCGCTTTTCCACTGTTGGGGCAGTGCAAGCCAGGGCTGGCTAACAATGTGCCGGGAGGGGGGCCAATAGCCTCAGACCTCAAGTAGACCACCACAGCAGCCAATATCAAGCTGGATTTCCACTATCAGGCCAGTAGTACCAGCACTACCCTACAACTCACCCTTAACACACCACTAAAGAGCATCATCACACAACCCCATATCATCAGCATGGGGAAAACCTGAAACTAGCTAGATTGTAGATTTTGGTCTTTACTTAAATGATTGACAATATAAATTACAGTGACAGTTATATATTCATTTGTGTCAGGAGCGCACATCAACATGCTGAATCAAACCATTAAGGGTTTTAAGTCTGAAGGCTTACACATTTAAAAATATCATCATATATTTACCTCACATTTCTTTAGAAAGAATGAGCATTTCTATTAATTTTCCACAAAATGATGTGATCTGGGGACGTTTGTTTGAGAAATATCCTCCGTCTCAATACGGTTATCCTTTTAGCCAGAGCAACAGAGGGAGCTCACGGACAAAAAACAGGAGTAATGAGTTATACAAGTTTACAGAAGTATGTATAATTTATGACATGCAGATGCACTGCAGAAATCAGGTATCAAAGGCGCGGGGAAGAGATGGATGAAACCAAATAAATGCACTATAATCATGATATAATTTGTGTAAGTTCTTTTAGCAGTCTCCGGAATTTTCCATAACCACGTGTATTTTTTATGGCAATGGTAAGCATTAGTAGCCTTTAGTATCACATATATATTTCTGCCTCATACAGTGATCAGCTTCCTCATATGATCGCAATCAGAAGTTATTGAGTTCAACTGAAATTGTATTAAACGTGTTGTTAGTTGTTATTAAATGCTTATGTTAGCAGGTAGTTGAGCAGTGGTGTTGACCCTCACCTGACTCAGATACACTTTTTTCATGACCACTCCTCAAGCCTCAGTTGGCCCACTTTAGACCAAGGTACTGTGTGCTAAAAAACCCTGCCCTCCGGACCACAGTGACATTTTTTCTCAGTTCTAAACCAAAAAAAAAAAAAGTATATGCCTGGAAATGCCTTATACGCAGAAGTAGTTCTACTGTATGCAGTCCATAAATGACTGAGCTAGTTAAGGGCCATGTGTAGCCGAGTTCTCACCACACAAACCAGCTCATGCTTAGCCGGGAATCCATTCTCATCAGGGTGGGTGGCCACATTTATGTCTCAAAACCCCTCTAATCTTATATTGACCTGCCAGAGTGAAAATCTTCTGAGGATAAACTTTCATATAATAGCAGAAATCGCTGGCTAGAGACGTCATCAGCTGCTCACCTTTCCACTAAACCTTTATTGCACCCTCTCTAAACACATGAACAAACAAACACATGTGTATCTAGCCCAACACCAAAATCAGACACAAGACATCTTCTCTTAAAGGGTTTTTTTTTCTACCACAGCTGTGCTGGTTCTCTTGTTGAATGGCTGAGAGGCTTTTTGTAATCCCATCTGTGATTTTGGGAGCTGAATGTGTGTGTGCACGCGTGTGTGAGAGACTGAGCTCTCATAAGCTTTACTGCAGTAATGCAACTCTCCCCAGTAACACTGTTCATCTCAAAACACATTTTAAATTCACTTATGAGTCTTCATAAAGGACAAACTGCTGTATAAGACCCTACAGTCTGTTCCATGTTTTATTCCATTTCTAGCGGCCTTTGAAACCAAGAACATTTCGTGCAAACAACCCTGAAAGAAATTGATGTCTGATGGGCCATAATTATAGGATAGTTCACAAAAAGTCATTTACTCACTCTCATCTCATTCTAAACCTGTACAGTATATATTTTTCGTCTGTGAAACAAGATATTTTAAGAAATGTTTTTTTTTTCTGTCTATACAATGGAAGTTGATGTTAACCAAAAATGTTTGGTTAAAAATATCTTCTTTTGTGTTCCTCAGAATATGGGTTTGGGTGACCATTCATCAGAGTGAATGACAGTAAATTACAATTTTCATTTTTGGGTGAACTATCCCTATACATTTTGCACATCCCAATTCTAAAGAGACACAAATGACAGTTTATTTATTTATTTAATTATTGTTATGATCAGATTGAGGCATGGATTGGGGCAGATTATGGTTAGGAAATTCCCATAAAACTGAACAAAGCTGTGGTTTTGTAAAAAAAAATTTAAATAATTTTTAGCTCTTTTTAGCATGTATTTTGTAATCTATACAGTATAGAGCCCCTAAAGGGACTGAAGGCGAGATAAATCAAAAATCTCATATTTCCCATATTTCCAATCTACTATACATCTTTTCAACCACTCTAATGGAGAAAGATATAATGACTGCTGTCTTGTAAAGTGTTATATATATATATATAAGACATGAGCAGAATAATAGTACTACTGCAGGACACAGGAGTTTGAGTATTTATAAGGTAAACAGCCAAGATACAGATCAGGGCCTTAAAAACCATATTTGCTGTTCATTACCATCGCACGTTGAGACATGCAATGCCCAGCTGTTTGCTACTTGTTTAACATATCAGATGCAGAGCCAAAGAAAATATATGCATTTCTAGGCAGATAAACAAATAAACCATTAAATCCCTAGTGGTGCAAATACTTAACAACTGTTAAATGCTTAAAGTCTTTACTAAATACAGCCACAAAAATAAGCATCCCGATTCATGACTGAGGATCAGTCTCTCTGCTAAAAGCATTTAACAATCCGACCCAGCTAATGGCCAAACATACACTAAAACACACATGTTCACGTTCACCGACTCCTGCTTGCTCAAGCATGCATGCATACCTCTAAAAGATGGTTTCAGACTTTTACAATGAACCAAGTGAACTTGTCTTGATGGATGTAGGCTATAAAGTGCATTTGATGGGTGATTTCCTAGTTCCATGAACCTGAAGTTGATTTTTTTTTTTTCTCCACACAGATCCAATCTGCAACATAACATTTGAATACATTTGGACTGCAGCTATACAGCAAATGCCTGTAAATCACACAATGCAAAACACATTAATGGTTCCCTAATGTGCACAGCGGACCAATAGAAATGATTTAAGACCAATTAAAAACCTATGGACAGAATAATAAAAGCTTTGATTACTTTTATTGTAATGTTTTCCTGAATGCGCTGCTTCAGAATAACAAATAAAAGCGTTTATATAAATAAATAACCTAAACACTTTGTGTCTGATTGCATTTTAACAGCCTCCACACACCATTAAGCATCAGAGTGCCTTGATCTGCCAGAAGCTTGCTATAAGTGTTGACGGATAACACAACAAATTCTCAATCATGTGTGACTGATAGATTCCCAAAACATCCAATTAAACTGTAAAAACAACAGGATAACAGGAAACAGGATATAAGGAAAAATGCTAATTCATCAATTTGGTTTCCAACTCATTTTTGAAAAAAAACATTTACAAATTGTGGAAACACAACGCGTCATTTCTATGCATACAAGCCAGGTTTGTTTAAATTATTTGCATTACTAAGAAGCATTCCAGCAGTGTTGTGCACTCAAGACTCGGACTCAGTCTCGAGACCATATTTTAATGTACTCGGTCTTGTCATGGACTCGTGTGCATTTTGACTCGGAATTGACTCGTACTCGAACATATTGGGAGTCGGGACTCAGACTTATTCCAGAGTCCACTCGAGTCCCATTCAAAATATGTCATGATTATTGCGGTGTGTAAATATTTCTTTAAATTGTTTGATTGAAACGTCCAATGACTGCTGACTTTCTTGTGCGCAACTGCGCATGACTTGAGACTATAACGTTCGTGGCGCGCAAATATGCAGCAGGCTCAACTATTGAAAATGTCTGCCTTATCATCCCTAATTCAGTTTGCATATAAGAGCCACACAGAATTCATTTGCAATAATGTTATGTGGAAGAGCACTGATTATAACAATTGTAAGTAATAATCATAATAAAATTCCCTACACCAATATGTGGCCTTTTTACCATTACAGTGTACATGATTCCATGGTATATTTGGTTTGAGTATGCCAATTTTATTGTTAACACCAAATATTTTTTTATATTCTTGAAGATATCTTTAAGTCTGGTTTGAGACCCAGCCTTTAGGTTATCTAACCTCTCTGGTCTTGGTCTCGACTTGGACTCGACTCTCTTTGGTCTCGGTCTCGACTCGGACTCGACCTTCTATGGTCTCGGTCTCGACTCGAGTGAGCTGGTCTCGACTACAACACTGCATTCCAGACCATCCAATAGCTTTAAATCTCCTTCTAATCTCTTTAATCTGGTCTTGATTGTGTTTATCTATCTCAAATCAAGTGTAAGGGGCCATGAAAAGTTGAAAGCGGATGTTCACTTTGAGTATTTCTGAAAAAAGACATTCTCCTAAATACCCTTATTTCTCAAAAGCATTCTGCATATCATGATTGAATTATGCAAAACAACAACCTAACCCAACCATGATGAAATAAAATAAATACCTTAAAGAACATTTCAGCATGAAACCGCACCTGGTTTCTGCAAGTATGAACATATAAACCACGTGGTTAGTTATGAGGTGAGCACAGGTGCATTGCAGGAGAATTCAATTGCATCATTGCCAAATTATCTGAAAGAAGTCACTTTAACAGTCAGATTCCATCATTACAGCCACAGGTGTGGGGACAGAGATGGTCTCTTGAATTGGTGAGTGATGCAATGTGAAACATGCACACACTCACACTCAGCAGTGGCACAGAGATGAATGAAAGCTGTGTCTGGCATCTCATTAGCCGCCGGGGTTTCCGGTCTGAATTAGTGCTGTCATTCCGAGGAGCTATAGGCTTTTGAACAGATGTCTGATGCAAGGGGGGTGAGACAATTTCACTTTTAGTGCTATAAGCCTGATTTATCTCACCTCAGTTGTTCTGATGCACCTTTATGATGACCCACACACCAGCCAAATATATAATACAGCAAGACACAGAGGGAGAAAAAAAGAAAAAAAAAAAGCATGGTTCGTTATAAATACACCACGACTAAACCTCAGGGTTTGATTCAGTGGATAAGCTCATGGAAGCTGCCTTTTTGTCAGTACCAGTATGCATTTCACTTATCAATGCCATGGTCCTACTATGTCACAAGCCAATGAGAATTTAACAGCCCATTAGGGATTGGACATTAAATTAATGGGTCTCTAAATGCATATTCAGCATCATTCATCTGCTGGGACTGATTATGTAGCACTATCAGATGAGAAAAGACAGTGAGAGTCATTCAAAACCACTAAAAAGTCAGTGTATAGGCTCCAGCATGCGTGAAGGAATTAGACTTACGGCACTACAAAGTCAATACGTTAAAAGATTCAGTGGTAGTCCAAGCGAATTTTCCTGATTTTAGCCTTGCGTTCCAATAGCTATAAATCACAACTGGAGTCCATCTTAGCTGACAGCCAGCCTGCTGCTGTTCCTCCATCTGTAGGCTGGGAAATAGATCTCCAGTCTCCAGGGAGAACCAAAGTGCCACGCCTGACACCAGCATCTGTGTAAGTGTGTGTGCGTGTGCGGAGAACCTATTTGTGCTCCGGCAAAAAGCCAGACATTCTCAGAATACTACGTGTGATTGAGTTACACACACTAGGGTGTGCGACTGGCACACTGTCGTATATCAAATCGCAGCATGTGCAAAGAAACATAATGCAATCTATTCGGCGTGGGGGCACTGGTCCTCAGCCAGCGAGTATCGCGACAGGTGTGCTGCCACTTTTTCCCCGATTTCAAATAACACAACGTCCATATTTCACCAGCGAGCAGCGTACCGCTGACAGAATAACGATGAAGCTGTGGGATGCCAGATTCCAACACATCTGATTACGGTTTCAGAGAAATCAGAAGTTCTGGATGAGTAATTGCTAATCAAACACACTCTATTTATCATAGATGACATTTCTAAAAATAGGCAATGTTATAGGGATAGCTGACCAAAAATTAAAAAAGGTTCTCATCTTCACTCACCCTTATTTCATTTATTTTTTCCATGAAGCACAACATGGTTATTTAGCTGAATGTGCAAAGCACTATTTTCCATACATAGCAGGTGAAAAGAAACTGGGGTGGTCTTGGCTGCTTTTGGGCCTTCTCATCCCCTTCCTGTAGCTTAGTGGTTCTCAATCAGAGGGACAGGGCCAACTAGGGGGCCTCAAAATGTCCATAGGCTTCTTGAGGAATTGAAACTTGCCGGCCTCGAGAAATAATTAAAGACATTGTTAAAATAGTCCAAGTGACTACAGTGGCTCAATCTTAAGTTTATCAAACGACGAGAACACTTTT
>JAOTRB010000005.1:15372079-15383436 GCA_027497735.1 Cyprinella lepida
AGATGAACGAAGGTCTTACGGGGTTGGAACAACATGAGGGTGAGTAAATACTGACAGAATTTTCATTTTTGGGTGAATAACCCTTTAAACTTTGGTCGCCTGTACATAAGCTCCATCGTGCAACACTTTGGACCTTGTGCACTATACCGTCCAG
Organism: Cyprinella lepida; assembly: GCA_027497735.1. NCBI lineage: Eukaryota > Metazoa > Chordata > Actinopteri > Cypriniformes > Leuciscidae > Cyprinella > Cyprinella lepida. The sequence continues at coordinate 15,372,234 of JAOTRB010000005.1, forward strand.
GTCACATCTCCGATAGTATAGCATAATCCGAATGTTTCTGTCATGAAATTTCTCTAAAACAGGTAATGTATGGTAACATAGAAATGTACATTTATAGTCTGGCTTCAGTGAATCCTCACTCAGTGGCCACTGGAGATTCTCAATTTCTCAAGCAAAACAGCAGCCCGGGGTCAGCAGAGACCTTCTGAGAAAGGCTGATGGAGGTCATGTCACCACAGTGATGTGGTGTTGACAGCAAAATAATTTCTCATGTCAAAGCTACAACACTAACACACCAGTCACAAAAGCATATAATTTGGCTAATAGAGTGTGTCTTAGTGAATGTGATCATCTAGTGATTCCCTTCCCCAGTCATAAACATGCAGATAAGCCATGCTATAATGAGTGAATTTCAGATTAATGTCTCAAATAGGAGGGGTCAGCCAAGGTAACAAGACAGGATATTGGTAAAACTTTACAAAAGACGTTGGACTTGCCACTTCAGTAATGATTACAGGCAGGATTATTATTCTTCCAGATACAAGCTTCTGTATGCCGTATAAAACAATGCCTGGATATTAATGCAATCTAGAGCCTGGTGTGAGGTGTTTTTCTTTCTATTAATGTCCTAAACAGACCCACTCCATGAATTAGCCATTTCATTTAACATGTTTCCGAGAAAGGTATTTTGGAACAGATTTTGTATGATTTCTGACTACACCCAAAAATAACAAAAGAAGGAAAATTAGTGAGCTAGTCCATATTGTGCACACTCATAAAGTATATTTCCAGATGTCAACCAAATTAGTCAATCTAGCAAAAATAAAAATGGTGTAAAACTGAAAGCATGGATACCTAACAATATGGACCAATAGATCCTCATAGTCTACCTCTAAAGGACAATGCAGAATGTTTGAGAGAAAAAAAATATAGATTTATTTATATAAATATATACATGTCCATATATTGTCACATATATAGTAGAGACAAAGCAAGCTAAGTTAAGACTAAAAAAGGAGGGGGCACTTCCAAAATACCTTACTGACAGCAAGTGCTGACATCTGCCAAGGTATGTAGACATGCCTTGAAGAGATAGGAACCAAGGTCAAGTCATCACATTTACCTGCTGCCAAAAGTCTAAGGCCTTTGGAATTCGGTTTGCTCTGAAAACAGCCAATATCTACAGACAGTTAACAGCTAAGAGCGTAGAATTCTCTGTTCCGGCAAAGCACTAGCCCTCAGAAACAGTAAAAGGTTATCTGCTTGTATCGGCACACATGATTAAACTCTGGGGGGCACGTTTTTGGAGGGGGTGATTAAACCCAGTCTAACTTAACAAGAATTCCACACAAATCCTTTAACTTTCACTATACAATATTAGAAGGTATTTGTTGTACTATAGTCTCTGCATTAAGTCGCTAGCAGCTGATAAGGGTCGTCTGAGTGCATGGCTCTGTTTATTAAAAAAATGTAGATCCATCCTCTAACTGTCTGGGGGGGACAGACAGGATGAATAAAAAAAGGGAGCAAAGAGTCAAAGTGAGGGATGAGTAAAAGCTTGAGGAAGTGTTGTTGTCAGGGAGTGATTGACAGGCATTCATGGCACAAGTTAAGCTGGACCCGAGGCTGCAATGTTTAGCTCCTGCAGACTAGTGCAGATAGTCATGGTCAGTGGTGGAACTTGGCTCATTAAAGCATTGTTTTCATACATACAAACTACTGTTTAAAAGCTTGGGGTTGGTGAGAAAAAAATAAATAAATAAATAAAATAAGTTTGATTTTAATGCTTACCAAAGCTGCATTTATTTGATCAAGACATTAAAATTATAGTATGAAATATCATAATACAACTTATATAGTACAATATACAATTATTCCTCAAATGGCTAAAGTTTCAGCAGCCATTACTCCAGTCTTCAGGGTCACGTAATCCTTCAGAAATCATGTTGATATGCTGATGCTGAAAACATTCCTCATCATTATCAATGTTGATAACGGTTGTGCTGCTTAATATTTTTGTGCAAACCTTGATACATTTTTAGTATTTTTTGATGAATAGAAAGTCCAAAAGAAATAGAATATTATCTGAAACTGAATATTTTAGCAGTTTGATTGATTCAAATTTGTTATAAAAACAAAATTTTACTGACCCCAAACTTTGAATGGTATAGAGTCTTAAACATTTGCAAGAAAACAGTAATACAAGAAGCAAATCTCTTTGTGGTTATGCACATTTGACCATAGCCAAAACTCTATGGTATCATAATTGTTGTCAAAGCAATTTGAAATGAAATGTACTGCTTTTAAAAGTCAACTCTGGGTTCAGCATTACAACTAGACTTGCCTGGAGCCAAGAAAGCATTAAGAACTCCTAGACGTTATTTCTTATCACTGCATAAATCATCAAAAATGAGAGGCAAGCAGACAGAAGGAAGCAGCTATGGAGCATAATTGCAGTCTTTTAAATCTGATTCATTTTTTTTTTCTTTACAGTAGAAGTAGTGGACTAAATGTCTTCCACCATTTCTGAGAATAGATAAAGAAAATTTTTTTCTTGATCTTTTGACATACAAGAGGCCATTGTAATAATATCCTGTAAGTTTCAGAACCCAAAACTTCAAAACAATGTTTTTCAAAAATTGAAATGAAGCTCAAAAAATGAGTAGTTTTGGATTGTCACAGTACGTCAGAGTGCGACAAAAGACCACCTATGCAGAAAAAACAAAAACAATAATGCCTTCTACATCAATGCCTCTGTAGTCCACCCAGGTGCCAACCAATTCGCACGTCATGTAGTAGTGAATACGAAAGAGATGCAAAGATAGGATTACTGAGCAACAAAACTAAAGATGTCCTTGTGGATTCATGAGCCATTAAAACAAAATAATTCCACTATCTACTCTAATTCCACTACCAATAGCAACACAGAGGTCATTTATTCATTTCTAAGATAAGACAAAAACTTAAAATCAAAGCACTGTAAACTGTTTTAAATAAAATCATTTGCTTAATAAGACCGAATGCTAGAGCAAAGCAGGGCTAGCAGACCCATTTTAACTCAGGGTAGATGGACACCACTACTGAAATCTTGCAATGACCATTTCAGCACACAAGCAATGGATTTCTTAACTGAAACAAGAGGACAGATAATTCACAGGATTATGGGCATTAGGTGGATGATTGCACAGGTGCCAGCACAGGGGACAGAAAGGCCATGAAATTACATAGGGGGGCTATGACTCAGTTCCACAGAGGAACTCCATTGCCCTGCTGCTGATCCCTCTAAATTGAAGCTCTGTTTGGGTTAGGAATGTACACTCACTGTCCATCATGACAAACAGCAGACAGGCATTGACTTGCTTACTTACCAAATCTATCGCATTGTCATTAAAGTGTTAACCAGGCAATCTTCTATTTTAGACGAATTACATTAGAGACTTACCTTTAAACAAAATGTGCAGTATTGCATACGTAAATAAGCCAGTCTTCAGCTTCTCAGTGCTTTTTTTTCTCCTTAAGTCTGAAAGGTTTCAATGAAAAAGCACGGTCCCCATTGAGCTTTTGAAACTCTGTTATTGGCAGGGTACAGTGTGTCGATTGACAGCAAACTTCAATACCTACAGTATTACAATACAGCCAGAAGGGCTTGGTGAAAAAGGCCTGGGGTAAACTATTACTTTAACAGGGAGTCATTTGTCTCAGGTGTGTGTGTTTGTGTGTGTGTAAAAGTTAACAGAAAGCTAGTTCTCTTTTTCATTGGACTACTGGGTATTGAAAATCCTTTTTGTTTAAGTTTGCCAGTCGCTACCCACAGTGTATGCACAATTCACAATCGCACCATAAATTTGAAATGCCATGGAAACTACTTAACACAACAAGTTAATAATGTAGAGGTTTGCCAAGCAAGAACACTGCCAGCTGCAAAACAGTTTCTGAGTTCTGAACCACCCCCTTCTGAAGCCTTTATAACAAAGGGAATACCAACAATATAGTACTCCTTTGAGGATGTAGTTTTAAATTTCATTGCTATCTCCACAAGTTCAACAGAACAAATTGAGTTCAAAATCAATGGAGTTCAAAACAACATTCATTATATACAGAGGGTGTAACAGTGCACAGATGTGTCAGTTCAGTACGTACCTCAGTTTTGGGGTCATGGTTCAATACGAGTTTGGTACAATAGGAAAAATGGTCACACTTTAGTTAGCAACGAATTCTCACTATTAACTAAAAAAAATGACTTTTGCCTTTCTAATTACTGCGTATTAATAGTTAGGATTTAGGGATACAGAATAAGGTCGAAAACATGTGCTTTATAAGGACTTAAACAGCCAATATCCTTGTAATATGCATGCTAATAAGCAGTTAATGGTGAGAATTGGACCCTAAACTAAAGTGTTACCATATAAGCAACAAATCTACAATGCTAAGTTTCTTGTTTATTTTGAACAGATAGTAGTGCACATTACAGTGTGTTCCACCTAGTGGCATTTAATCCACCCTGAGGTAGTTGGTTCAGTACAGACGCTTTTATGGTATTAAGAACTTAGTACCAAACAGAATGCACTCTTGCATATTCATATATATCTTGCATATATTTGGTCATATTTTTACGGAGCACATCCCACTTTGGCAAAAAAATAATAATTATAACTATCTCGTGGCCTCAAGATACTAACTCGTGGCCTCAAGATAACTGTATATAAAAGGAGAATGCACAATGGGGAGCAGCTTTTCTCCGCAAAGCAGAGATTGCACACTAAAGCTGCTACCTGCTTAAGGCACTAATAGCTATGGATAGAGATAATTTGATAAAGTTGTATTTTAATTTAGGGATGCGTTACCAGGACATGCTTTTCATACATTCAGAACTACAAAAATGTGGGTCCCACTTTATATTAAGTGGCTTTAAGTACTATGTACTTTCATTGAAACAAATAATTTGATACAATGGACTTATTGTGTACATACATGTCTTTACATTGTACTTATATTTTTAAAATACCAGCATGTAATTACAGCTGTAACTAATTTATGTAATTACATCTGTAATTACACAGCTGACCCATCCCTTACACTTAACCTACCCATACCACCACACCTGTCCTAACCTTACCCAGATCACACCTCAATAGCAGCAAAATTGCTTTACAATACAACATGAGCACAACAAGTACATTGTTCTAATTTTTGTAATGCCAGTACATAGTCCTTAAAGCCACTTAATATAAAGTGGTACCTAATGTATTGAACTTTATTATAGATAACCCGGGGTACAATTCTTGTGTAACAGTTGATGTGCACATCAAAGGAATATAAGTAATAGTAGAAGTTGGTAAATAAACAAGTATATGCATGTAAAAAGTATAAATATAGGCTATAAAATATGAAGAAGAATTAAAAAGGACTATGGAAATGCAGCCTACAATATTTACAGTACTAGTAAATAAATAGAAGCAGAACTGCAGCAAACTACATTGCACACTGAATATTAAAACAGAGAATATTGCACAGAATGTGAAGTATTGCACTTAACTACAGGGTCCAGTTTAATAACAAAGGATCCATGAGTCAGACACTTCCCTATCTTGAGGCCACGAGTTACTGAAACCACGAGTTACTATCCTCCTGAGGCCACGAGTTACTATCCTGAGGCCACGAGTTACTATCTTGAGGCCACGAGTTACTATCTTGAGGCTATCTTTTTATTTTTGCCAAAGTGGGACTAGGGGGGCTCCGTATATTTTTGCGGGGCTTATAAAGAACAAAACTGAAAAGCATCTCATGTTTTAAAAGTACAAAATAAACAGAATAAATAAAAATAGTGAATCAGGAAATGTTACAATTTGCACCACTTATGTTTGGGCCGTTCTGGATTAATGGGAGTGGCTTGCGGAGCTGTGCAATGAGGTGCATTGTCGGAGTTGTCTTGCATACAAATGCGCCCTAAAGTTATTATCTGTCTTTTCTCGGTCAGGAGGGCACCAAATTCTAAATTTATTTTACATTAAGACTACATAAATGACCCACTTTTAATAAAGATTAATGTTGAAATGGGTGAAATGCTCCTTTAACTGCACAGTGAAGTGTTGCTTGTTCAAGCAATTTTGCTTTAATCATTACACACCCACCACTTAACTGTCAGATACGTGAGGCAGGCTGCATATCCCAGTTAGCTGATAGACCACATTAACCCCATTCCTAACTAAGTAATCCAGTAATTCAGCGCCTTCAGAGGCATTTAGCTGTTACTGAGGCTGACTTTCACACGTCTCTGCCTGAGACGTCACAGCAGATTAATGGTGGATTATCTGGCACCATTAGAAAACTGCAGCTGCTTTCTGAACCCACACCACTGATATAGACCTGACTTATGGACACAGCTACTGCTAATGGACAATGGTGCAAGTGTTTGTAGTTTGGTCATTAGTAGGGTAGGACTTTGTTGCAACAAGGGTTAATAAGCAACTCCTCACCATTTCAGGATTCCTTCTAATTCTTCGCTTGAATGTCATCTAGACGTCTTCTGATAACACTTGCATGATAAAATTAGACATCAATGACATGCAAGACCTCTGTTATACGTTATTAATTTCACAATAAAGTCTAAAATAAATTTAGATGGCAGAAACCTTGCTCATTCAGATGTTGGAATATGAAAATAAGGGGGATGTTAAGTCAAGTAAACAGCCATTCATGTTCTGAATTCGAAGCACTACAGTCCTTGTATAACTGTCCATTTAACATCTTAAATTAGTGCAGCTAAATCATTAAAATGTACATATTTATGTCCTCTGACCACATTTACTGAGAGTAAGCAACATTGAATGAATAATGAGCCATTCATATTGAAAGAGCCAATATGTTTTTAAAACTTTAAGAACTTACTTAATTCATGGGGCATGATGCTTAAAACACAAAGTCAATGCAAATTAAATCAAATCACTGTCTAAAGTGCATTGACCAAGAAGCCAAAAGGTAAAAATGAAAAATTAAAAAGATCAAATGAAAAGACGCAAAAAGAATGCACCCTGTGTGAAAGACCCTTTGTTTTGTTAGTGTACATTACTTGTCTTGTAGTGAACAATTAATAAAAATAAAAAAAATACGCAGAAAAAAAATATGTTTGGGGTGGAGAGCAGGTGCAGTAAAATAAAACCCTGCCCTCTACTCAATACTCTGTTTCACTTGGAAATACTTAACAACACTGAAGTTGGTTGCAACTTACAGGTTCACATGTACTGTGAGACCTTACCAAGTTTGATATAATGGATTGCATTATTTCCACCTAACTGAACTACCTACACTGATTTCTAAAACCACTTTTTATCATTTGATTTACTCATTTACCACTATAATGAGTTTGAATATGGCTTATGGAAAACATCAATATAAAAGATTAACTTGCTCAGTTGACAGCCCTTGTTGCAACACCATGGACATACTGTACCTCTACCATAAATTGACCAACTTTCAGCAACTGTCAGTTATAATGTCATGAATCCGCTTTTGAAGGTCGGGTCAATGCAGGTATTGCCATTTGAGTCATTGGTGTGGACGGAGCACTGCAAATATCTTTCACCCTTCTTCCTCAACTACATCATTCTACTCACATCAATATGAAAACTATTAACCCAAAAGAACTTAAAGCTTCAGTTAAGCCTATTTCCTCTTTGTCGCCATCTCTGTTCGAAATCTGCAATTGCAGTCGTTCATGGAATTATCAACTTTTCATGAGCTGTACTTCAACACCCTCGACACGGCACAGAGCGGATGAACACAACGTTTGAGGAGAGTGTTAGGCTGTCAGTCACCACACCAGTGTCGATACTGGCATTCAGAATCACAAATTATTCTTTTTGGAAGTATGACCAACATAACAAATTTTACTGGAAAATGTCCTCTGAACTAAACATCCACTTTTGTTCTGGTTCTGACATTGCAGTGACAGATGACCGAGAAAAGACGTAAGTGCGCATTTGTATGCAAGACAACAACTCCCACAATGCAACACATTGCACAGTTCCGCAAGCCAGAGATTTCATCCAGGAGAAATTGCCATCGTTGAAATCAGTAGACTGACGCAGTAGACGGACTTGGTGTCCGCAGCGCAGAGTGAGAGTCCGCCCAGTCCGCCCAGCTCCTCATCCGCGACAGACAAGTCTTCTGCATCAGCCTCAGCTGCTCGTAAAGATAGCCACAAACATCGGATTCGAGCAGCAGAATTTTTAATTTTTTCTTCCATATCATGTAACCATCAAACTTTTCTTCCATATCATGTTTAGTTTCTTCCGTCATTGTCGTAACTTCCTCTCCGCAGAGCTTGTTAGCTTGGCTTCCAAACAAGATGGCTGATACTGATTTCAGTATCTGCAAGTGAAGTCCGACCCACTAATCTGTAATGCTTCAGTAGGGTGAGTGGGTCCCAAACCCTGGATAAATGATGAGCTATGTTTGTACTCTTAACCCTTATACAAAGAAATGGGACGTCCTGCTTTTTATGACGTAAAAATGGTCATTTCGCGTCATTAAATGCAGGAAGTGGAACACTTAAATCCTTATTTCTCCGATCTCAGGGGAGAATAAGGGAATAAACCATATATGGTTTATTCCCCCCTGAATGAATGGTTATGTATAATGGTTGAATGGTTATAACCATTCAAACATATTACTGGGTTTCTAAAGATACAAAGCTTAATGCAAATGGGTGAACTGTCCCTTTAAGTGTTCAGAAAAGCCTTTATGAGATGGGTGAACAGCTCAGTCAACTGCAAGGGCAGACAAACTCTTTGAGGTTAACCTGAAAAAGTTGGTCAAGTAGCTTTTTAACCTGACCTTAACCTCACACTGCAGCTGCAAAATAAAACCAGCCTCAGTCAGATCAGTGGTGAAGAACTGCCTCAATCAACACCAACCAGAGATGGCCGCCACAGAGCATCTACTGTTTTGACAATTAAAGAGAGCCAGAGAACAAGTATCCCCGTTCAGAAACCCTTGGCAGAGCACACTACCAATTCACCTCCATTCTTAAGTCACTGGGGAATAAAGGTGGCGTTACAGCCAAAGACCCCTATCAAATGGCAATCACAAGGGTCTTCCCTGGCACACAACTCTGACCTGAGAGGGGACTAGATACGTAGTGCATCAGAGGTTCCAATTAAATTAAGCTTTCCTTTTTAATAGACAGAGATGTTAAGATTTTACAGTCTTCGCAGAAGGTTTCCGTACTTTTATAGACTTCCAAAAAAAGACTTCCATAAAAACATGGCTTCCCAGTAGACATGTTATGCATGCTCCAGTTTAGAGAAATAATGATAACACAATGAAAGCTCTGATACTGGGTCCAGAGAAGCCATTTGAATGCAAGATGTTTCCACTCTGCGTCACCCCTGACACAGTAAGGGGCGCTCCCTTGCCTAAGTCAACACAAAAAGTAGTTTACATTTGGTAATGGTGCGCAATGAGCGACAGTTTGCCTGTCCCCACCAACGCCTACTTTACAACACTGAGTTTATAGTTTCAGAGCAAAAGTTAAATGTAAACTCTTGATTTATTTTATTTTTTATCATTTCTGATGTTTTTTTTTTAGTTCACCTGTGAGTTTTGGTGGGATTAAGAGGAAAGCAAATTGCATGGCCCCAGGCACCCCGCACTTCATGAATGGAGTCTTTCTGCGATCAGAGAGAAAACCCTTCCCTGGGGACTTGGTTACCCAGAGATTTTTTTTCCCTCTTAAACACACATACAGATGTGCATTTCATGCACATGAAAGCCAAAGGTAACTTCAACTTCCTACTTAGCATAACACTGTGTGAACCCCATAAATTGTGGACAATCCATGGCAAGCTGTTTTAACATGCAATCAATTGAACTAACTTTAATCCATTATTACTAATCATCTGTTACATAAGTAATCCAGTAGTGACTAGTATACGTTTTAATTTCACAAACTTTTTATTGGATAAGTACTGTTATTTATTCCAGAAGTGAAAAGTACTCATTTAAATAGTCCTTGACTGGTAGCAATTATTCATCAGACATTAGCATGTGTTAATTTGCTAATAGTCTCTATTGTAACAAATTACTTTTTTTCTCTGTGGGTTAGAAATAAATTATCAATAGTATGCTAATATCTAATTGTCACTGGATTCGTTTTACTAGTACTATACCCCAATAAGAATGTATTCCATCTTCATTAGGCTACTACATAAATGATGCACTAGTGTAATAAACATGGGAGATTAATATGGAAAACATTTATCTTAATAGCTATAATATTCAGTAAAATGAAAAAAAAAAAAAGATTAGTTAGTTTTAAAGAATAAATGTTAAAAGGCTTGCCATGGCCAAGTTAAACTCAATGCGTTTAGTTGTAAAGCATTATCAAAGTCTCACACACCCCAACAAGAGAAAAAGACCATGCGATGACTCTCTGAACTTACCATTTTGCTCTTTAGTGCTGGCGTGGTGAATCTTACTGATGTGACTCGATTCCGCCACCGACTCATGCTGATGAAGAGACGATATAAGAATCAAGAGAAGCATTGGAATCATTTGGATTAATGGTGGCTGTCGGTGCTTTTAGGCACTTAGTATGTGTTGTTTCAATCACCATGCAGAAATATTGTTCGTGAGACGCGTATCCAACTTTGGACACATCTGTAAGAGGCACGCGTAAAGTAAAGTCCACATAATCCTGATCGGGCAGTGTTTCTACAGCGAAAACTTCTCTGTGGAAAGTTTCCCGAGAGGCATCTGAGCAAAGATCATTAATTGCTGTTAACTTAGTGAGCGCACACCTGTTCGCCTAAACACGAGTGTTCAAGAGGACAGCTGGAAACGTGCACGGTTGTAATTTAAGATCTGCTTAGACGCGAAACTGCCTTTGCTTGTTTGCAAAGTGTTCGACTTTCCCATGCGAACACTATAGTCCACTCGAGTGAGGCGACCGATTCTGGGTAAAACGCCACTTGTTGCGTTGCACGTCCAACTTTCTGAAGGAAATCAATGTCTTGATGTGGCTCCGAGTGTTTGGCAAGCGCAGACGGCCGACTGGCGACACAACAGGTGCTGCACATAAAGTAAAATAAGTTCCCCGTGGAGGAAACTCCCCGGAGAGGCGGGGACCATTCACAAGCTGCTGGTGCTGCCGCTGCAGTCGCTTTAGAGTGAAAGACTATATTTCTCACATATCCAATACTACACAAGTATATGTGTGTGTGTG
>JAOTRB010000005.1:15437557-15454763 GCA_027497735.1 Cyprinella lepida
GCATTGTTTCTGACCATGTCCATCCCTTTATGGCCACCATGTACCCATCCTCTGATGGCTACTTCTAGCAGGATAATACACCATGTCACAAAGCTCGAATCATTTCAATTTGGTTTCTTGAACATGACAATGAGTTCACTGTACTAAAATGCCCCCCACAGTTACCAGATCTCAACCCAATAGAGCATCTTTGGGATGTGGTGGAACGGATTTTGTGCCCTGGATGTGCATCCCACAAATGCAAGATGCTATACTATCAATATGGGCCAACATTTGTAAAGAATGCTTTCAGCACCTTGTTGAATCAATGCCACATAGAATTAAGGCAGTTCTGAAGGGGAAAGGAGGTCAAACACAGTATTAGCATGGTGTTCCTAATAATCCTTTAGGTGAGTGTATACATTACAAGCGTCTTGCCCTTATCACACACAAACTGGTGAAGCTGCTTTTATTTCAGTCCGTCTGTTTGATGGCTGTGTGGAGCTGTTCGCATTTTCTTGTTATGTCTTAAGTATATTATAATGGCTTAGATGTTAAGTGCAGTTTTATTTTGTTTATTTTCATTTAATTAATTTGATGAGTTTCATTATTCTCTTTGCAGGTGATAACTATTGGCAGACATGTGAAGGGATATCACTACATCATAGCAAATCTGGTAAATGATCTGAAATGGAACACTACCAAAGAGAAACATATGACGTTGAGAAAAAAAATAAATCAAACAAAAATGTTGAGAAAAACCATGTCATGTTTTTAGGGTTTTGTGGATGGAGATCTTTCAAAAATCCAGTATGGTGGATCCAATGTATCAGGCTTTCAGATTGTGGATTTCGATGACCCCCTGGTGTCCAAATTTGACCAGCGTTGGGAAGCTCTGGAGGAAAAAGAATATCCTGGAGCTGACAGCAAAATACGGGTGAGATATCGGTTTGTGTCCGTCCATTAATTAATTGATTTATTTTTTTCTGTTTCAGGCAGCTTTACTAAATTTGATTAAAAAAGATGTTCAGGTAATTGCTACATGAACATAAAATGTCTTCATTTAAATGCCTGAATAATTTAGGCCATTTGCAGAACAAGCTTGTTAGTCATTTTGTACTGCAGATAAAATGTGGTCTCATCTGTCTTCCCACCAAGACAAAGTAGGTGTTTAATTTCCTGTTTCATTCTTACATTACTAACGAATCCCGAATATGAATCGAACCTACATTAAAGTAACAGAATACAGAATTTGAATGTATGTGAGTAGAAAAATGTAATGACATTCAAATATACCTGCTGTTATTCTTTCAGAGACGGTTTCACCAAATAAATATTAAAATAAAAGTATATGGCTTTGCCATATGTTATTCATTTCAAATATAATTATGGACCACAAATTCCATTTTGAATCGCTATACCACCTTCAGATAGTTAACTAACTCTTTGTTAACTCTCTCTCTGTTTATAGTACACTTCAGCACTGACGTATGACGCAGTTCAGGTGATGACTGAGGCCTTCCGCTATCTGCACAAACAGAGAATTGACATCTCCCGTAGAGCTAACAACGGAGACTGCCTGGCTAATCCAGCTGTACCATGGGCACAGGGGGTTGAGATAGAGCGTGCCCTAAAACAGGTGACCGTGCCACCCTGCCATACGATTAGCACAAATGAACTATATAGAACGTTTATAGAACTATTTTAATTACAATTTAATATTTGTTCAATATTATTTATAATAATATATATATATCATAAATATATTATTAATAATTATAATTGATTAATTGTTCTGAACAATATAAAATGTTTCTATTTCACATATAATTTAATCTCTAATTAATATTTGATAAAACAGAACAGAATATTACTATGAATTGCAGAGCTTCTTAATAATGGGTCTTTAAAGTGTTTTTTGTTTATTTCCAGGATTAAATACTATTTTGGACCCTACTTTAGATATTTCTAGATATCATCTTTCTAGATACATCTTTCTAAAAAAAACAAAAAAAAAAAAACAACAACAACAACTCCTCATTGTCATATCTTTTCATACAGGTGAGAGTTGATGGTCTCACTGGTAACATTCAGTTTGACCAGTATGGAAAGAGGGTGAATTACACCGTCAATGTCATGGAACTGAAAAGCAATGGGCCGGTTAAGGTAAGACTCGGAAAGGTATATGGACAGAAAAGCATGCTTTATCATTTCAAATCATAAGTTACTCAAAAATGCCTCTCTTTTTCAGATTGGCTATTGGAATGAAGTTGACAAAATGGTCGTGACAAAGTCTGATCTCTTTCCAAATGATACAATGGGGCTGGAAAACAAGACCGTTATTGTCACAACCATTCTAGTAGGTTTCACTTGTGGTTTCCATGCTCTATGCTGTTCTGTTGAAATAAGTGCACTGTAGTAAAAATGTGCACAGCTCTGACAAGGTGTCCTTGCTGTTGATTTCAGGAAGCACCGTATGTAATGTTAAAGAAGAATGCTGACCTTTTTATGGATAATGAAAGATATGAGGGATACTGTGTGGACTTGGCAGCTGAAATAGCAAAGCACTGTGGATTTAAATATCAGTTGAAAATAGTGGAAGATGGCAAATATGGAGCTAGAGATGCAGAGACGAAGATCTGGAATGGAATGGTTGGAGAATTGGTTTATGGGGTAAGAACGGTTTATTAAACTTTCAAAGTTGGACATAACTGACAAGTAGCTGATGCTAGTCTGAAAAGTAGTCTTAACCATGAGCATAAATATTTATATTTTTAAATGTATTGAATTAAATCTCTTTCATTTTAGAAAGCTGACATAGCAGTGGCTCCATTGACTATCACTTTAGTCAGAGAAGAAGTCATCGACTTCTCAAAGCCATTCATGAGTTTGGGCATCTCCATCATGATAAAGAAGCCACAAAAGTCCAAGCCTGGTGTGTTCTCATTCCTGGACCCTCTGGCCTATGAGATCTGGATGTGTATCGTGTTTGCCTACATCGGCGTGAGCGTGGTGCTTTTCCTGGTCAGTCGTTTCAGTCCATATGAGTGGCACACAGAGGAATACGAGGACGGCCAGATCCAGACCAACGAGTCTACCAATGAGTTTGGGATTTTCAACAGCCTTTGGTTCTCTCTTGGAGCTTTTATGAGACAAGGCTGTGATATTTCACCAAGGTTTGTTTTTGACTTATAAGTTCTTTATATTTTATAAATGCTGCTTTTATAAAAGCAAATGCATTTTTTGTATAAAAATCATTGGCTTGCTTTTATGTTAAGGTCGAGAGATATTATTGATTAGATATGAATTACTAGTTACATTTATATGCTGAAATCAATAAATATACTACAGTTTTAAACTAAGATAAAACATTATATATTGAGATGTTCATTATTCATTATGCATGATGCAGACTCATCAGTCTAAGCAGGCGAAGCAAATTCTGCCTAGCAGCTATTTTCACAAATACCTTCAAATTAGTGAAGCTTCAGTTCAGACTTCATGTCGCCTTCAAAAACTTTAGTCTAACTCTTTTACATACTTTAAATATCTTTTCAGAGATAATACAAGATGTCACAGTTTTAACAATACAATGAGTTGCATGTCTTGGAAAATATGACACTCAATATGGTTGAGTTTTACATCGAACGCAGTTTGCTTTCAATAGCCTGTTAGCTGAGAATACAATTTTTGAATCTCATTGGACTTTTTTTCATCAGGTCTCTTTCTGGCCGCATCGTTGGAGGTGTCTGGTGGTTTTTCACCCTGATCATAATTTCATCCTATACGGCTAATTTGGCTGCCTTCCTAACAGTGGAAAGGATGGTGTCTCCAATTGAGAGTGCAGAGGACTTAGCAAAGCAAACAGAGATTGCTTATGGAACTTTAGATTCTGGTTCAACAAAAGAGTTTTTCAGGGTAAGAAACACATTTTCTAAATTTCCATGTAATCCAAATGCCTACTTCTTCATTTGCATTTTTTTAATGCTGTATATATAATGTATGACTGTTTTAAATAGGACTGATCAAATAATAGCACACACTTTTAATTTTGAGTTTAAGAGGCTAAGATAAAATGCAAAGCTAAATACTAAATTGCTGTAGTTGCAGTCATTTGAAAAAAAAATGTGTTGGGCATGGCCATTTTAGTATCAAAGTTCTATTTGTTAACTATATTGGTTATGATCAAAAAATTGAGAATAACTAAATCAAAAGTTGTTTCTAGTAATATTTTGCAATGCACCTAAGCTGACATGAACAGCTGTATTAACGAATTTGGACATTAACCAATGGGACCTTATGGTAAAGTTTACGTAATCTTTGCATCTTTTTTTCTCCAGCGTTCCAAAATCGCTCTTTTCGACAAAATGTGGACATACATGAAAAGTGCTGAGCCCTCCGTATTTGTTAAGACGACAGCAGAAGGTGTTATGCGGGTGAGGAAGTCCAAGGGGAAGTATGCCTATCTGCTGGAGTCTACCATGAACGAGTACATCGAGCAGCGCAAACCCTGTGACACTATGAAGGTCGGAGGGAACCTGGACTCCAAGGGCTATGGCATCGCCACCCCCAAAGGATCCTCATTAAGGTGGGTGGAATAGTATAACAATGTGTCCAATGTTGTTATAGTATCCCACCTACCCTGATGTAGCTGTGCTCATGTGTCCTGGTTTGTATAAAAGAGATAGATGTAGAAGCTGGATACATTAGAGCCAAATTAGTCTTTTTTTTATTTAAAGAAAGAAGATATTTATTTTTTTCAGAATTTTTTACAAATTAAAAAAAATATGAATACTTATTTATATTTTATAGATATGGATACCTCGTCATTTTATAAATTTATATAATATATTTGAATACATCCATATTTTATATCTTAAAGATAAACATTATATTAGTGCATTTTTTCATGCTTTGAATTCAAGTTTAACCGAATGCTAATCTATAGACATATCTTTGAGATTTTGTATTTTTCAAATGTTGTGTCTCTGTTTTGTCTTTTGAATGTTTTAAGGTTTTGCCTAATATCCTCTCCTATCATGTCTCTCATCTTTCTATATTCATTAATTATTGCTGTCTTTTTCTAATAATGTAATGATTGCTGAAATGTTTTTAACAAACCCTTGCAGTACACATTTTTGGTTAAAGAACATTAACAAAGATGTGCTTTGAACCTCCAAATTGGCAAATCAAACTAAATTTAGCCATATTCAAGGAACAGGTGGCACTGCTTGGGTTTACCCATGTAAATGTATTTGAAAATATGCTGATATTTGAAATGTATTTCATAATGCCATTAGTCTTCATTTAGTGGGATTCAATTTCTCCTCCTCCTGACAACAGCAACCAATCTGGACAGATTTAAGAATTGGGTGGGCGGGCCTTAGGAGAAGATTTAATTTATGATGAAGATATAACCAGCTTTTATTGCTATTCTGCTGTCCTTCTTCAAGTAATGTTACTTGCAGGCCATTGCTATTATAGTTATGGATGTGAGTACTGCGTTAAACGTCTCTATTCACGGCACTCTGAGCCACCTTTATCAGTTAAACTCACTTGAAGTACATTGAACTGATTAGACTTACGTTAGCAAACAGCTTCATATTTTGAAAGGGAGGAGATATGATTTTTTCTTACTTGTTAAAATGCTGAAAACAGAAAAGCAATCAGCAGGTTTGAAAGAGGACCATTGACAATTGCTAAGTTGGCTCACCCTGTCTTACAAGTTATGTTTTATCGTTTCAAGAAATGCGGTTAACCTCGCAGTACTAAAACTGAATGAACAAGGCCTGTTGGACAAATTGAAAAACAAATGGTGGTACGACAAGGGAGAGTGCGGCAGCGGGGGAGGTGATTCCAAGGTCAGCCCCAGAGAGCAAAGTGATGGGTAACTCAATGCAACACTCAAGTAAGCAGCAAAACCACACAGGATCCACAAGTCCAAAGGCGGACATTTTCTTCAACACTACTGACAGGTTAAGCATTGCTAGCCATTGCCAAAGGACACACACATAAACATAATAGCCATTGGTATTCTGATTGGTTATTGTGCGCAGTACACATCGCTGTTGTCCTTGCTGCTTACTTCAGGCGATACGTTAATGCACATCTGGCTCTGCAAAACTTGCATTTGCTTAGGCCAAATGGCGCATCAACGTCATAATCGCTATGGCAATAAAGAAAAGAGGAGAGAAAAGGTGAAATCTAAGAGAAAGTTGAATGTAATAATAACATAAAATAACATTGATAATGTTATTTATGTTATTTCCCACGTGAAGAACGCCAGTAAACCTTGCAGTATTGAAACTCAGTGAGCAAGGCACCTTAGACAAGCTGAAAAACAAATGGTGGTACGATAAAGGTGAATGTGGAGCCAAGGACTCTGGAAGTAAGGTTAGTCGCTGCAGGTTCTATGTGATCAAGCACATTTTTTGATTAGTGGGAATTACCCATATTTTAAATGATAACGACTAAAAAAAAAAAAACTATTTTAGACAGACAATGCACAGACAAGCATGAGATGCCTTGGTGAGATTCTTTGACTAATGCCTGCAGAGCTACTAATATCTGGTACCATCCACTGAGAATTAAAAAGTAATGCATGCCACTTATGCCATATGCACCATTTGTAATTTTTGTAACATAATCAGTGGTCTCCTTCCAGCTTCTAATTCTGAGAATCACAGATCCTGCTATTACTTGCAGGCCTGAGCTGTGCCAAGTTTAGAATAGCAGTTCTCAGACATTCATATCCAGCACATACAACGAAAGACTTCAAATTGTTCCAGTACAAACATGATTTCTCTCAGGTCATTTGTAGGACCATCTACAAGGGTGTCCAAGATCCTTAAATGTCGTTGTTTCATAGTGTGTTAAGCTGTTTGGTTGTGTTTTTTTGTCGATTGTCGTATTGTGTTAGTGTGCTTTGTTTGGATGCTTTTGAAATATTTATGTGAAAACTGCTTTGCCATGTTTGCACTTTTATAATACAACACAAATGGGAATAGAAAACAATACTCTCTGCAACAAGGCATAGGTTGTTTTCATAGCCATATAGTCAAAGTATATCTCCACTTCAGGGTTGGCCAAAATTCAGGTTAGTGGTTGATCAATTTTGGGATGTCTAGTTCTTAAAAATTCACCTTTGGAACCCCAATTTATTGCTAATATTGGTCACACTGTAAAAAAAAAGTACTTCATATGGTAACAACAACAAAATATATTTTTTTAAAGATTGTATTATTATTATTTAAAAAGGCTAAATACATATAATTTTATTATATTTTAAAATACAAGGTTAAAAAAGGAAGATTTATCCTTAAAAGGTAACAACTGCACATTACCACCCTTTACAGTGCAAAAAAAGAAAAAAAAGAAATGAATTTTCACAAAATTAAGCTCTGTATCTGTCTATGTGTCGTGTTTTATGCGTGGTCATTCTGTGCACAGTACAGTACACTAATATTTGACAAGAATATCTAACTGACAGCCCCTATCCCCCAAAGACCTTTTTGTAGGTGTGTATATGTGTGTCGATCTCCTGTCTTTTACCTCCAATGCCTGTCATCTGCTTCCCTGTGTATAATGCTACGCCTTCCATTCAGATGCCTCTCTTGAGCATCCCTTTAAATGGTCCTCTTACACAAGCATAATTCATATCATAGCTAAGCATAGCACATTAACCCCTGCTATAACTGTGAATTCAACAAATAAATAATATTTACTACAGCCATTAGCATGTCGGAAATGTAAGGACTGGGATTTAAAACCACATTGCGGGTTTCGTATGTAACTTTCAAGCCAATGTTAAAGGCTTTAGTAAATCCATCCCATTCGAGCAGAATTGTTGACTGCCCCCATTTGCATCGCTTCAAGGGCACATTATTAGTATAGCGCATTCTACTTAGCACAGTTTTTGTTTTAACATTACTGTCCTGAGCTGTGCATTTGTATCCACATAGACGTAAAACTGCCACTTTAAATATTCTCTTGTTTATGCATATGAATGCTTATTACAGATATGTTGCGCTTTCCCTGACCGCTGACCCGTGTCTCATGTGCATTTACAGGAGAAGACGAGCGCTCTCAGCCTGAGCAATGTGGCTGGCGTCTTCTACATCCTAGTGGGCGGCCTGGGCTTGGCCATGCTGGTGGCCTTGGTCGAGTTCTGTTACAAGTCCCGAGCCGAGGCCAAGCGCATGAAGGTGGCAAAGAATGCACAGAATATTAATCCCACTTCCTCGCAGAATTCACAGAATTTTGCCACTTATAAGGAAGGGTACAACGTATATGGGATCGAAAGTGTAAAAATTTAAGGGGGTAGGATACGCGGCCGTCATTCCAATCTATCCCCGTGCACGCTTCTTTTGGCTTCCATCTGTTCCATTCCCTGAATGTTCTATTGAATGAGGAGGTTTGGACCGTAAAGCTGGATCGTATGTACTGGTGTTCCTAGTGAAAAAAAAAAATTCAAGAAAAAAAAAAAAAAACTTGACTTCTCCCCATCCACTGCACATACTGTATATATTGGAGAGAAAAAGTTTTTTTGTACATCCCATGTGATTTTGTTCCGTCAACCCCATTGTCATGTATGAATGTTTATGAATCGCCCATCTCCCTCATTCCCTGCTTGCGATATTTTTTTTTTTGGATGGTGTTTGCTCGTAACTTTGCTCCTCATTTTCGATGTGTTTTTTCCCACCACATCAAATTCACATCTGCATCTTCAATTAAACATTTTAAAAAATAAGACTGAAGTCCTTTTGTGGGATACGCTCTAACTTTCTGCCATCTCTCTGTTTGGTGTGTGTGCGTGGATGTTTGTTTCTCTGTTTGCGTCTATGTGCGTGTGTTCCAGGTGACCTTTTCGGACGCTATGAGGAGCAAAGCGAGGCTGTCTATAACTGGAAGTACTGGCGAGAATGGACGTGTGATGAGTCCTGAGTTTCCCAAAGCAGTACATGCAGTGCCCTTTGTTAGACCTGGTGTGGGAATGAACGTCAGTCTGACTGATCTCTCCTGATGGATAAGAACCTGCCGAGTGCCTTACACAATGGTTTTCAATAGAGCGCGTTCTATTCTCTTTCCTGTCGCTTTCTCCCCTCTCTCTCTTGTCTGAATGGAAGACAGAGGCCTCATTTGATGTCATAAGAGACAGAATCCTTTCTTGGCCCTTTATAACAAAAAAAAAAATGCACACTCTTATTGGAAATACACCGACTGAGAGAAGAGCTGATGACATCTACCCCCTGCAACGGATATTTTTGATGACAAACTTGAAACTCACAGAAGCTCTGAGCGGGAAAGAAATAAGTCAATAAAGTCTGTCTGTTTTCGTAGCTGACGCCATCCGATGTCGTTTTCGGCTCAAGCACACTTACCATTGTCTGCTTCAGGATGTGAAATGTCTTTTTATTAATAAAACAAACAAACAAACAAAAAAAACGATGAAAAAGTATTTTTATGTATTTTCACAGAAATGGCTTTTAAATAAACCTGCTTACATACCAGTTAATTAAAGATGTAAATCATAATCTCAACATACTTTTAAGAGCTTAGCTACTAGTTTCACATTTTAATGCCAAATATGTTGCTTATCTTGTAATTTATTAGTCCTCTTCTGATATATTCATTAACATTTTGGTGTTAATATGAAATATCTAGCAATGCTTGACATTGACATGCTTGAAATTTGTTTGAAAAGTGGGTGCCGCAGTTATGTTCTCTTGCTTTCATCAACCTGTTTGGTTTCAAGAATCTGTTTGTATTTTCTTGTTCATCAAGAAAATCGGGGTAGCGGTTAAAATGTTAAAAAAAGAAAAAAATGTTTAGAATATGAACGTAATAAAAAAGGAAAATGTTTTTAAAAAAGTACCTATTGTATTATTGCATATGTTTTGCTGTGAAATGAATAGAAGCATACACGTCGACAAAATGCTCGTGTTAAAAATGCCAAATAATTAAATGTGCCAAAATTATTGATAAATATAGTCATATATTAATCTGTCATCAATGTGAATGTAGTCAATACATTCTGTAAGTTTTGTTACTAAATGTACAGTTGGATGGTATACACAGTGATTTATCAAGGACTTTTTTTCACTTCATAGCCATGTTAGCATTCACACAATATGGCTTTTTAAAATGTTCACTAGAAATTCCATATTTCAGGCAAACATCTGTGCTTATTCTTCAGTATTTAAGATACCATCACGAAAACATTTTGTTTAATAATGATAACGATTCACAGTTTATCTTACCGTTAAATCACTATTTCCAATTAAAAGCAATGGCAACCGTAACAGTTAACACTTGATATTGCAATAAGCCAAGATTAAAAAACGAGAACATTTGTAAATTAATAAAATTATCACAATTATGTACAGTTTTGATTGATTTTTATTAGTCCCTTTTCTCTCTCACTTCTTCAGCCTTTTTCTCCTCAGTCTTTCGCACTAGACTGGGAGACAGATACTGGATAACACTTTTGGTTTTGTCATGATATACATAATATTAGTTGAACAAGTCCATGTAATTTTAAGGACCGCTCTCTCTACCATTTTGTAAATGAATGTGTGCCAACTTGTTTATTTTTTGGGATTCTTTCTAAATAAAAGCTGACTAATATTCTTATGTTTTGATTGCAGTTTTTTAATGACCAAATTGGCATCATTTTACTTATACCACAGTTTCAGACTTCTTAAAGTCCCCCTGTGGTGAAAATCAAGCTTTAAATGTTGTTTATGTGTTTATGTGGTGTTTTTAATATGCTTTAGGACAAACCATGTGCAAATTCATAAGCCAACACCATTGCTGAGTATTTTCTCCTTAAAACTGCAGTGAACCATAGACAGTCTCAGTGTTTCTGATGTCACAAACTACCTTGTAACCAATCACATCAACGTGTGATCATCAATCAGTGGATCATCAAGTGGAGTTGGTGTGAGTGAGTGGAGGCGGGGCTAATTTGTATATTAACCGCATTTTCTAAGGCCTTATCCACACAGACGGGGATTTTTATAACCAGAGGTTTTCCTCCCGTCCACATGAAAATGCAAAAACACACTATCAAGCGCTGTCAAGAGCATGCCACACCAGCAGGCGGCGATATAACCCTAACTGAAGCCTAACAAAAAGTAATTACAGGTTCCGGTAGGTGGATATTGGCGCAGCGCGGGCGCACACTCTGACGTCGCAAGGCAAAACCCCCTGGTTTACTGTAACACACTGTAACCGCCATTTCTGAAAATCCTCACCCTGGCAAGGGTTTGCAAAAATGTTCGGTTTGAGTGTCCTGATACTGCATTTGCGTGTGGACGAACAGCCGAATCGCGTAAAAAAAAGTCACGGTTATAAAAATACCCGTGTCCGTGTGAACAAGGCCTAAATGAGGCAAGGGTGTAGAGTTACAATCAAGGAATTTTAAGACATCACTATCTTTTTTTCCAAGGAAAAAACTTCTAAATAAGTAATTTGATGATCAAAGATGAGTTTTAAGGGATAAAATTACAGGAGTACTTAAATTCTGTCGGAGCATGTAGTGCAAGAGACTGAGGTAACAGAGCTTCATAGATCTAATTTTACAGAACATTTTGAGTCTTCTGAGAAGTATGTACTAATCGTTTTGAATAAAAAGCAATTTTAGCATGATTCTTTTCAAAGTGTTTCCAGTAATCATTGTCAAAATGATTCAATCAAACACAAAGACACAATCAAGGATTTCATTATCTTTCCAATAGATAATTCATGAAGTGATTTCCACTCATTCCTTGTTGCGTTGGCATTGATTTGAACGTGTCTGCTAGCCGATAAGAAATGAGAGGAACCAGAGAGGTGTTTTTGATCATAAATAATCATGCTGTGACACATTGGTGTTAATGAATGTCACACATTTCGAGATGACAGATACCCTGCCCCCTGCTCTTCATACATAATCCTCCTTCCGTCTTTGCAGCCCATATGGTGCCCAGCACTTCTGGAGACATCCATTTAATATTTCATCTAACATTTAGTCTCAAAAAATTAAACGGCTCTTTGGGCTTTTAAACAGGGGCATGTATTGAATTGGAGGGCACTTTAGAAATTAATCTTTATCTAATTTCACCTCATCATCTGAACTTCTGTGCTTAAAAAAAAAGAAAAAAAAAAGATTTCGCCTGTATTTCTGAAGATTCTTGATGTGGCTTTGGACTTTCTGTTAAAAGACCGCCTAGCTTGTTTCCATTCCTTTATACTGGGTTTACAAACAATGCTCCCTGCTCATTTTTCTATTAGAACAAATTGCATTTATCTTGACAGCCCATCATGGATACAATAGTGTCTAATAATAGGGCAGTTTTCAGTTTTATTTGTAAGTGTTTGGTCATGTGATCTCAACATGGAGGCCCCATCAGTGTTAATCTTTTTGCAGAAAGCAGTGGCAAAAATGTTGATTAACAAAATGAATTATTTAAGGTCAATTTTGAAAAAAAAAAAGAGGTATAGTTTGCTTAATTTAATAAATAAAATATGAATATGGGTCAGGGAAACACATATCACACCAACTTATCAAGGCAGAAGTCACTTCAGAATGAAACTGAGTGGCAGTGTTGGTGTTCAGCTTGAATTCTGCTAAAAACACACAAAACATGGTGGGAAAAATGGGAAAGAGAAGTATAATCAACAAGAAATCTGAGCTATCTTTTTACAGACTTCCGAAAGCTATGGAAAAGAGAGGGCAATGATCACTGCAATTCACAGAAACTGGCAGCAAAACGGACAAAAAGTAGTTGCCATTTTGTGTCAGATGTTAAATTCTAGGGTTCAATATAAAAAGTTAGTTTTATAGTAAAAAATAGTGAGAATTGGTCCCTAATCTAAAGTGTGACCAAAACGTTATTCTCTTTATATAAAAACAGTATAAATAATTGGTAAGACTTACAACGTGTCCTCAAAAGAACTTCAAAGATGCATTACAAAGAATAAGGCAGTCATCTGATACAGAGACAAAAGGAGGGATAGCCGTGGTTATCTACATCAGTCAGAAAATACTGACCTTTGGGTTATCTCCAGCATTTATCAGTCATTAGGTCAATGATAAGACAGGGGATTAGTGGGGTAAACTCAAAAACTGGCTAAGATGACTATCTGTGCTTCAGCTTCCCCTTTTTGCAACTCAATCAAAGCCGTCATTGATAAAGTCAAGCACAGCACACCTAGATGACAGCAGGAGGAGCAACAGGACTGCCCTGAATATACCAGTGCAGTGGAGACATCAATACCTCATTCAGTCTCACCTTTCATCTCGCTACTCTCATAATGAAGCCCCAGAGCCATTTCCTGGGGTCTGCAGAGGAACTAGAGAGTGGGCTGCAAGAACACGATTACAATTTTATCAAAACACATGCATTATAAGCGGAATTGTGTGGGACATAATTGGGGCAAGAAAATTTCCAGCAGTAATCCTAATAATCCCAAATTCAAAAATGTGATTGTGCTTTAAATAATACAGCAATTCACTGCATAATTTATATTACAAGCTTTGGCAACAGACATGCAAATATTTCTGCACATACATACATATTCATAATGATGAACTTATGTTCCTTTCCAAAATAAAAAAAAAAGGTTGAAGAATTCATTCCATACATCAGTTAACCAGCAGTATGATGTAACATGACCTTAATATCTCTCCATCTAGAACGGTAAAAGAGAATTTTGATTGACGGCCCATTGGAATAATTTGAATTCACAATTTTGCCCTAGCAATGAATTTTGCATATGTCACCCAGACGAGGAGAACTACTTTGATATTAGGGTCAAAAAATATTTCCATTTCTCCAGTCCAGAGATGTGATTCATCGGGACAAACTCTGTTCTAGTTTTATGGTACTAAGTATTCAGATCAAAATATTCAAAAAACTAATTAAAACAAAAACCTTCAAGGATAATAGTTGAATTTTATGTTTTATAAATCACTTATTACAGCATTCTGGAATACCTAATCACAACATTCAGTGGTCAGACCCTGCCACAAATCCATTAGGGAAGGTCACTTCAAAGAAGTCATTTAATCGTGTATGGTCATGTGACCCACCCAAGTTGGAATTTACATTTAAACAGAATAATTCAAGGTTTGTTTTCTCGTGATATATTACAGTCACATTTCATATTATTTAAAAAAAAGTTTGATGGGTAAGAAAGGTGTTTAAGGCTTTATGTGTTTAATGCTTAACTAACAAAGTTAAGAGCAGAACGGGAACACACAAACGCGTACGAGGACAGAATGTACTGATGTAAAAGTCTATTTTGAGCCGATCATGATTACTTTTTTACGCTTTTTAATAGTTTTTCTATTAAAATATGCTCAAGATGATCATCTTTGAGCGTGTTGTGCTCAAGACTAAGTCATTTTTTTTTTCATTCAACAGCGTTTGCGGCTCGGCAAATGCGCATTCTGTTTGATCATACCTGAATGCCCTTCACTCAGACATCACATTTTTTTTTTCAAATTGAACAGACAGAGAAACTAAAGCGCTTCTCATCATATGGATGGCTGAGGACAACGGCATGGCGTTTAAAGATAACTTCCGATGACTGACATAACAGAATTTACTGGTATTTTGCTGCTGATGTGTGAATAGTCTCTTACCGGTAAAAAGCCAGAACGCCATTGCATATGTGAACGGCACATTTGTATATTTACTGGTAAAGTCATTCTGGCAATTTTATCGTAATTTACCTGGATTTCTGTGAGAAAAGGGGGAATGTTTGTTTAACTCTTGTAAGGAGCACCCATAACGCTTCTTCTGGCGAGAGACACTGGTATCCACGCAAACGGGTATTGGAAAACAGACAGTCAAATCTGAGAGGTTCCAGCAGGTTCAGGTACAAATTAAGCATAAAACTATAAACCTCTTTTTGACCTGGTCAAGATGAAGTGTCAAGTAGATGAGCTATGTGTATGCCCGACCCATAATTCAGTTGGGAGATGGTTTCACAGTGTACTAGCCGCCCTGTCTGAAAGTTGCAGATGGCATCTGCTTTTGACATGTGATATGAAGTCTTTTCTCTGTAGAGCTGACATAGGACACACTGCTCAAAGCTAATCTTCATTTCGTTTTCCTCAAGGCTATCTTCAAACAACAGAAGAAAAATTCAGATTTCTTTTTTCTCTTGCGGTAATGGGTTGAGATTCTGCACAGAAGGGAAAAAATAGAACCTGTTATCCCCTGGCTGTGTTGTCATGGAAACATTGGCTGTGCTCTTTCTGTGTGAAGAACAGGATGCCGTTTAGCATGTGGGATCTGAAGATGTTGTAATTGATTCATGTCTTTGTCACCTTTACAAGTCTTGAACACGGTTTTGAGGTACAACGATCACACCGAGGCACTAGCTGAGGTAGTCATGCAACATACTAATTTGTGCCGAAGTTCAACTAGTGTTTGCCGCCTTACACTGCATGAGTTTCTATGGCAACCACTTCCATGCTGTGATTATTCAGCTCATCCAGAAGAGATTCTCTACTGTGCAAGGGCATTAATGTGCTTTATGTAACTGAGTATGTTGTGATAGAAACCACAAATACACCTTTGAGCAGCACAGACTCACAGAGAATTCAAACACTAATGCAGTACTTCCAAAATGTACAAAAAATGGCACTTTGCTTTCTTGACTGAATTGCTTTCAGATGAAATGGAGTTAGTAATTGAGTATGGATACAGCTTTCTAAAAAATCTACATCGAACAGATTGTATAAATGTGATCGAGTTACTTTTATTAAGTCAAATGTGGTACAGTGGACAACATGGTCAGACAGACAGTCTCTTTTGAATAGTCAGCAGAAGGGAGTGGGTGATCTCCAGTGCTTTAATGTCCCACATTATTCACGCTCACTTACACCCCCTCACAGACAGAGCAGTAAAGTTAAATGGTGTCTCTCTGAGAGGGGAGATATGCGTCTCTTCTATGACTGAAGAAATGGCTGAGTGTAGGCTATGAGTCACTGCTCCTTAGCATTACATAAATAAATTAATAAACATGAAATAAATGAAAGCATTAGTGTGATTCAATAATTTTCCTCATGGGTCTTTTTGAGTGTTTATCTAGAGTGGTATTACAGGCTACAGGAAAAACATAAAAACAAGCATGTGCGTGCGATTAATTTTTGCTTGTGTAATCTCATGTTTGTCGTAATCAACTCACTAATCCGGTTTAATTCCGATCCTGAGAATACTTGAGGCCAAGGGCAAAGTGAGGTGTGAGGTTGATATATGAGACGTGGCAGTACCTGAGGCCTCTGTTCCATACATCTGTTCATTCCCCATTTCCGCATCTGGTGTCTTTCTCCCTCTGTCCATCTGTGCACAAAAAAACATAATATTGCCTTTAGTCAGAATTCATAGATATGACTTTCAAAGCCTCATTAACTGTAGAATACATAGAACCAATTAAAATCACGTGAGAACTGTGTAATAAAGAAAATAATATTTTTTTATTTTTTTTTACAATTGGTAAGCCTTTTTTATGTTTTTGAAAGAGGCCTATTATGCTCACCAAGGATACATTTATTTAATAATAAAAAATAATAATAATTCTTAGGATTTTTCAAAGGAAGTTGAAAAGACATTATAAGTAGGGACAATCCATGGCTAGCTCTGCAGTGAGCAGCAAATGATTTTAATGCACGACGTGGAGGAAAAAGAACTTCTTGACGCGAAGCACACCATAAGATGGTCATTTGCCAGCATTGACAACTTAAAGGGTTAGTTCACCCAAATATGAAAATTGCCCCATGATTTACTCAAGTCATCGGATTTGAGTAAATGACTTGAGTAATGATTTACTCAAGTCATCGGCCAGACTTCAAAATATAAACGTGTTGTTGCAAAGTTACTTATGGTTAGTAGAATGTCTTGAGAGCATCACATGAAGCAGACTCAATGAAAATTGAGTTGACAAATGTTGATATACTGTTGCAAAGCTACTTAAAGCCAACAAAATGTTCAAATGGGACCATCAAAATAAAATGATACCCCAATCATTTGATCTGTAGAATATAATAATATATAATTTAAGGAAATTAAAGGTGATATTTTTAGAATATCACACATAAAAAGTACCTGACAGATATTATTAAAACGGGTGTCCTGGCTCTGTAGATAGAAAGAAATGCAATTTTTACCAGAAATATTGTGAGTGCTCAGAGAAATTGAACAAACGTTCCTATTAATCTTTTATGTGAAAAAAA
>JAOTRB010000005.1:15464156-15474674 GCA_027497735.1 Cyprinella lepida
GACCAGTGTTGTTTACATCTTTTGAAATGGTCTATAAATGAGTGAATGAATGGGTGAATTTGAGGCATTATGTAAAGCGCTTTGGTGGCTATTGCGTTTGTGAAAGCACTATATAAATGCAGTCCACTTACCATTTCACCATTTAAGTTTACATTTAAAGGGGACCTATTATTACATTTTTACATTTGATCTGATGTTTTGTTTTATTATACGTGGCAGCAGTCATTCGTTAGGGACTGCTGCCGTTACTTTTGTTTTGTTGATTTATTTACGTCACTAAAATCTTTAAATGTCCGCTGCAGCTGGTTCCCGCCTCCTTCTTCCCACAACATCTAACTGCGTTACAATGTAATAAGCATGTATTTTTAAATGTAAATAATCTGCTGTTCTCAACCCTGTTTTCCAGAAGAGGGCAGAACATTTACAGATCGGATACTCTGATACTCTGATCGGATACAAAACATGTAATGTTGCATCAAAAGATCATTTTCGGTTTAAAGAAACAAAAAATAAAAAGTTAAAAAATAAGGTTCCAACAGTACTGACCACAACACATAAATGATGATAAACATAAAATATAATCGAGTGAGGATGCAAGGATAGTTTCAAGAAACACAAACTCACATTCACAAACACACATTGCGGCTGCATAGTAAAGCGCTGCTGAGAAGATAAAGTCCTCAGGCACTGTGCTCAAATTGTCTGTGCATTTGTGTGTGTGATCTAGAGAGAGACAAAAAGAGAGAACACTACAGATGTGTTTTATTTCACCTTGTCATGACCCTGATAAACAGAGTATGCATGGCTTCTCTGGCTCCAGGGTAATTTATGTGCAACATGTGTTTGTCATAATTAAGAGCACAGAGAGACTGCTGTATCTCCTGACCTGTCGGAAAAGTTATGTTCAGCTGACATTAACCAAAGAGCAAGTCCCTTAAATCCCTCTTCCCTAAATATTCATTTCAGTAGGACCCGACCAAAATGGCCTTTTCAATAGTTAATTCTTAAGTAATTACATTTGATTGCCCCCAAACCTGTGTATGTGGTTAGACCTGTCTTCTTGCATTCTTCCAAAACAGGACATTAATAATGAACATTACATGGATACAGTGTCTTTACAGTGACAAGAGAGAGTGTCGGCTTTGGACTTTAGTTAAGGTAGATGCCATATCTAATTACTCATGGCTGAAAAAAGATATGTGCGCCGGTTCCATAGATTGTTC
Organism: Cyprinella lepida; assembly: GCA_027497735.1. NCBI lineage: Eukaryota > Metazoa > Chordata > Actinopteri > Cypriniformes > Leuciscidae > Cyprinella > Cyprinella lepida. The sequence goes on from JAOTRB010000005.1 coordinate 15,465,380, forward strand.
TGTTTTTAACTTGCTGTTGATCATTCAGATATATTGGCCTATAATAAATAATAAAAATAAATAAATATGTATAAGTATTATGCACAACCACATTTGTGAAAAATTTAATATGGCATGTTAAATTTTTGTGAAAAAATAAATATGGCATGAACAACCGGTTAAGGTCTATAGTCACATCTTATAATCACAAGCATTGAAACAAGCTTGAAACATAAGTTTGCCACGTGTCTAATGCTCAGGGGATACCGTAATTCCTCTCAGAAGCACACAACTATGTTCTGCCTTTCTTTACTTATAAATTATGAATTTACTTCATAACACTCCCCATTCTCTCAGTGCTAAAACATTTCTGAAATGTTCTCTGTGCATGTCATTAAAGGAGACATTTTAAAAGTCTCTGGTCCTTTCTCGTGAAACAGCAACAGAGCATTTTTCTGTGTAAATCCTTCATAAATCCATTTTTATGTAAATTGTTGCATTGAATATATGCAAGAAGGGCAAACAAACAACAATATGCAAACAAACAATTTGCACATAAATTCAATCTGCTGGTTTCATGAATAAGTCTCACTGTTTTTATATGATTTTTTGATGGTTTTTCATTTTCAGTTCCCATTTCTGCAAATTCTGTGTATATGTTTTGCCTTTTGCATTTATGGAATCATGTTTATTAATACAGCATGATGTGTAGAAGGTAGGGCACAGTGGCGAGTACAAATGTCATGTAAGACCTATAATATGGATGTAGATGCTTTTTCTGTTTGAACCATTTCCCTCTCACCCTCTCTATTTCTCCCCAGACTCTCCTGTGAATGTAAAAGGCATTTTTTTTTTAAGTATGAGATGCTAAATACCCCATGGCCAGTATGGAACTTATATTAGTGTACTGGACCAAAAATAATTTGAATCTAGATATATTCAGCAAAGCTGGCCAGGTCGGATATTGTGGAAACAAAACAACATGATTAAGCTTTAAATAAATAAATAAAACAGATTCTACAGGCGACACATTTTTTTTATATGATTAGATCTTTGACAATAAGCTGACAGTAATTTCTGTTGTTATTCTGATGTTATCTTGTGATTCCAAGATGTGATATCTTAAAATAAAAAAAAAATTCTTTACAAATCCCAAATATACTCTTATGCTTCTATTCTTATACTCTTCAGTATTTATGAAGAGATAATGGCTCTTACACATTAATTTATTCTCTCTAAACTTACTGTATATAACATCATTCTCATTGTAAACTCTTTCTCCCTCCACGCGATTAACTGATAATCTTCCATTATCTGTCCCTTTCATCTCTGCTGTCTACTTTATCTTCTATTGCTTCCTCTTTTCATCTCTTGCCCCTCTAACTCTTTTTAGTCTTCACACTTCAATAGCTGTTTCAAAGTTTTTGCGAATTTAACTTGTGCACAAATGGGAATAACGCATAAAGCATTTGCCAATAATGCAAAAAATAAATGGCGTCATGTTATCCTGCGTTCAGAACATACATGAACACCCTCTGTTGTGGCAAAATCACACAAGTGTTTTGCTGAACATTGATGAGATTTAATTGGTAAATGTGTTTCCAAAATATATCACCTCAATTGTGCATCTTGGGCTTTCCATCTGATGTTTTTTATGCAATATCCCAGTATGGAAGCATAGCTATCCTCTTCTTTTTTTTTTTTTCTCCCGTGTCCTAATTTGTTTTGTCGAACCTTTGAATTACAAGTTATAACAGTTGTAGACATCAATATGACGCCATTTGAAAAAATTTCAATTTGTTTAGAAAAAATTATGAAACGTTTCAATATTCGAGACATCAACCTACTTCGAATCAATTGAGAATTACTGTAAATGATGGCCATTACACCTTTCATAGAATGGTAATATGATATTTAACTGTAACCCTTTTTCTCATGGCAACATCAACTGAGGACATTTGAGTTTGACCAGCATTCCCACTGTGATGGGATGATAAGCTCAATTTTATCTACAATTTTGACAAAATTCTTTGCCATTTGGCACCCAATGAGTCATATTGATTTTCCCACACAAACAAGTGGTTCGATGTGTGATTTGCACCACCAGAGTTCCACTGCCTCTTACACAGACTGAACAGTGGTTGGTGAGGCATAATGTCTCTGTGGAGGCTACTTTACATTCTGCTGCTCTGCTAAATCTTGGCCACCATAGGGCAGGCTCTCTCAGCTGAAACACATGCATTTTCAAAAGGGTCTCTGGGTCTAATTAAAGGCTAAAAGCATGGGAGACTCAGTTGAGTGACTATATGGAAAATGTATTTTTTTCAACTGTTAATAACAATGTACACTACACCAGGGGTGGCGAAATAATTTGAGTGTGAAAAATCCATTTTGTAGACTGTCCAAGAGCAATATTTGGTCATAATTATTCAAATAAGCAAACTTTTAAGTATTAAATGGAATTAAATCTTTGTGTGCATGATTGTACTTTCCCCGTAAAATTGAAAATACATTTAGAATCAGGCTTTTTTTTGCTAAATGGGTTTATATTCACAAAGAGGCGTTCTATAATTCCCTCCACTTCTGCTCTAACCATCTGTACACATCCAATTCTATAACTGCCTTTAATTAACTACTCTCATTACTTAAAGGTACAATTTGTAATTTTGTAATATAATATCCACAAATCACTTGCACAGTGTGATATATTTCCTGCAGTTGTGTATAAGTGGCCGTCCCGGAAAAAAAAATATCGCCTTTCAATGATGCAATATCTGCGCTATCCTCGGTTTCCGCACAGGTTCATATTGCCATAGCCATGACGTAACCGTGCCGACAGATGTGGACAACTGCATAGTGCGTAACGTTTAGCAGCACGCTGTTCTTGTTACTTTAAAACATAGACCATGGGAAACAGACTTTGGGACAAACAAGGAGAACTAAAATGAGGATCAATATCAGCATGACGTTTTTGAGATGCCGAGAGCTCCACGTCCGTGACTAACTTGTACTTGCCAGAGTTTTATGAGTCACAAATTGATAGCTTTATTAGACAGGTGAGCAAATGTACATAAAACAGCCAGAAAAATGGAGCGCAAATGGAAGAAAACAAACCTAGAGGTATTTCGGGTTTCATGGAAGGAGAGCTCGATTGCTAACAGAGGCCTTAAAACAAGCAACACAGCAGAAATGACTATAAGATTGATAATATCAGGGACAAAATTTAAACTATGCAACCGTCTACTATAGTATCAGATCAGGGAATATATCATAGGCTCCCTGAGGAAAACATTTATTAATTTTTTGCTATAAGAGAGGAAGAACTTTGCAAACGCGTTAATCTAAATCGACAACTTGTATGTTAGAACCTATACCGACTAAGCTACTGAAAGAGATGCTTCCAGATGTCATTGATCCTCTTCTTAATATCATTAATTTGTTGTCGCTTAGGATATGTACCAAAAACCTTTAAGCTGGCTATAATCAAATCACTAGTTAAAAAACAGCAACTTGATCAGAGAAAATTAGTCAATTACGGGCCGATCTAGAATCTACCTTTTCTGTCAAAGATATTAGAAAAAAAACAGTATCCTCACAACTGTGTTCCTTTCTCGAAAGAAATGATATCTGTGAGGATTTTCAGTCTGAAATTAAGCCGTACCATAGTACCGAGTACCATACTAACAGCTCTCGTTAGAGTCACAAATGATTTGCTCTTATCATCCGATCGTGGTTGTATCTCCCTATTAGTGTTACTTGATCTTAGTGCTGCATTTGACACAATTGACAACAGTCTTTTAAATAGACTAGAAAACTACGTTGAAATTTGTGGAATTGTACTAGCATGGTTTAAATCATACTTATCTAACCATTATCAGTTTGTAGCAGTAAATGAAGAGATGTCTTATCAATCACAACAAGTCCAATATGGCGTACCACAAGGCTCAGTACTAGGACTGCTGCTGTTCACTTTGTACATGCTGCCATTAGGAGATATCATTAGGAAACATAGAATTAGCTTTCACTGTTATGCCGATGATCCTCAGCTTTGTATTTCTTCAAAATCTAATGAAACTTACCAATTCACAAAATTAACGGAATACATAGCTTATATAAAAAATTGGATGACTAGTAATTTCCTACAACTAAATTCTGAAAATTGGACAAAAAACATCCACACGTAATAACCTAGAATACTGTCTAACACTTCATGGCTGCTCTGTTAAGTCTTCGTCATCAGTTAGGAACCTGGGTGTGCTCTTTGATGCCAATCTGTCATTTGAAAGTCACGTGTCTAGTATCTGTAAAACCGCATTTTTCCATCTTATAAATATTTCTAAACTACGTCATATGCTCTCATTGACAAATGCGGAACAATTAGTTAATGCGTTCATGACATCAAGACTAGATTATTGTAATGCTCTACTGGGTGGTTGCCCTGCATGCTTAATAAACAAACTTCAGCTAGTTAAAAACGCAGCAGCTGGAGTTCTTACCAGAACCAGGAAGTATGACCGTATTAGCACGGTTCTGTCAACACTGCATTGGCTGCCTATTAAACATCATATAAATTTTTGCAATATTGTTGATTACTTACAAAGCACTAAACGGTTTAGCTCTGCAGTACTTGAACAAGCTCTTAACACATAGTCCTTCAAGTCTATTGCGATCTCAAAATTCCAGCCAGTTATTAATACATCAAAATCGACTGCTGGCGGTAGATCTTTTTCCTATTTAGCACCAAAATTGTGGAATAGTCTTCATTGTCCGGGATAATTACAAAATTACAGACTTCTAAAATTCAATGTTAGGCTGCAGAGATTAGGTCATTGAAATGCATGTTTCAATGCATGAATGATTTCCATTTGCCTTTATGATACAAACTAAAGCCTATCATAACTAAGAAAACAAATCATGATTTTTTACATGTACTTTTTACATGCAATCTTATTACATTGAAATTTTCAGTCAGGCTGTTTGACACTTATGTTAAGCAGTTTCCACATCTTCTGATAAAAAAACAATACCCTTTAATTTAGTGTAATTCGGACAATGAATAAGTCATTATGGAAAATAATGCCACAGGCAATGGTGAATAATTGTATTTGTTCCCATGTTCCCATCAGCAAAGTTATATTACAGTCATTAAAATGTTAATGTGAAATGAATCAATGCTCACACTGGCTGTCATAATAGATTTCAGATTTACCTGAATGCAAACGACATTGCATTAGGAAATAAAGCTGTAAGCTGTTGTTATGGCGACATACACTGCTATGAACATCAAAGGAGTTGAAATTCACACAGGACTCAACATGCACAGTAAGAAAGACTCCATAAAGACTGTTTCTTGTGACTAAAAGTTCTATTAACTAGGGCTGTGCGATTAATCGATTTTTAATCACGATTTTGACTTCCCACAATCAAATTCGAATGATCGAATGTCCAAGTGCACGCTCGAAAGTGTGCGAGAGACCGTAGAGCGACAGCGCGCAAGAGAGATACCGATTGTGTCTTCGCGCGTGAGAGACCGAGTGTGAGCATTAATAAATTGCATTAGTAAATTATAAAAGAGCATGAAAGTTTGATTAATGGACTCCAATAATCAGTAGAACTATTGTTTAATAAATAGAAATAATCCATTAATTGAACTTCCATAGTGCATAGTTCTGTCTTGATGTTCTTATTTGGTTTCATTCTGTTAAATAATCCTGTAAAAAAAACAGTTAACTGGGAGCTGTGGTTGCCAGCATCATACCATAACAATACAGTGTGCTACTGTTTTTAAAATTGTCTTTAGACTTAGTATTGTCAGCTACAGTATAAAACTTTAATTTAACAGATAGCAACAAAAACAGTAACATACCGTATTGTTACGGTATGATCACCAGCATTTACACAATATAAAATGTAAAATAGTGCCCTGTTGAAGTTTTTCTATAGTTTTCTTTATTGTTTTTATTTTTAAGTTTATCTTTAAGGAGATGCACTGAATTTTGGTGAATAAGAGGACCTATTTTATTTTGATGCACATATTTGTACACTAGCAGGAATGTATATGGATGTGAAAGCAGTTACAATTAACCTATATGACAAAATTTGTTTTGGTTAAAATCAACAAATAATTGTGATAATTAATTGTGATCTCAATATTGATCAAAATAATCATGATTATCATTTTTGGCCCAAATCATGCATCCCTACTATTAACATTGAAAACTCTGCAATTAACTGACAATCTAGAGTCTAGTCCAAAAGACCCGTCTTGCAGCTGTACACCCGGGGTTAACAAATGTTGATAAAACAACAACAACAAAACCATGACAGCGATGCACAATATAACAAAGCTGTCTGTCCAGGGACAGAAGGAATGTTGTATTGCACCTGTGGCAAGTACACGTAAGATCAGTTAATAGAAGTTCACTGAGGAAAAAAATGACTTTATAGATAAATTTGGATTATGGTCTTAAAGGACTAGATGGATTTGGAGATATGGGAAGAACAAAGGCAATTTAAAATCAAAGGGGAAATAGAAAACAGTATCTAGGGCCTCTTTGTGCTAATATGCTTCTCTCATCTGAAATGCCTTCTCTACAAATCTTACCTTGTATGATTCCCTCTTTTGAGTAAAAGTACATAAAAATACAGCAAAATATATTATTTGCAATGATGAATATTTTGAATATTTAAAAATATACATAGTACATGTAACTTTACTGTGGGGTACCCTCCCCCCCCCAAATTTGCAAGTTTAGTGTGTGGCATCAGGGTGGCTTGGGATGTAATTTATTTCACAAGGCCAGTTCTAAATCACATTCAGAATATCTTAGGCATCTGTCAAAAACTCCTTAGAGGGTCATTAAACAGGTTTAATTGAATTTCTGTCACCAGTTTTGACTAGACCAAAGTGCAATGGGAATAGCATATTTATTTTACTTCTTCTTGACTAGAGTACTCTGTATCTCACAATCTTATGAATATCTTACAAGCAGCCAGATCACATGTTTTCTCATGCATTAAAAGGTAATACAATTTAGAAAAATAAAATTTGATATTCTATATGCGCCTGTAATACAAACAAAAACACAGACACACATTGACGACACCCCCCCAAAAAAAAATAAATAAAATAAATAAAATAAAATAAATATTTTGCCAACCGTAGAATTAATTGAAGCTTAATTGAAAAATATCAAACCAATACTATGTTCAACAATATGTTCCACAGAAAAGTTTTGGAATGACATGCGGACGGGTAAAAGATGTCAGAATTATCATTCTTCAGTGAAATATCCAAATACATTTTTGAACTACCCACACATACACGCATAAATATTTAGATAAACGCTCATTATTTGTCCTATCTTTCTTTAATAGCTTTTAATATTTCCAAAGGCCTCTTAATGGTATCTACATTTTTTTTCCTCCATGTATTTATAGCTTGCTAAAAGCTCCCAAACGCTCTTGTTAGAAAATGAAGTCCCTGAATGACAAACAGTACGGTGAAAGCTATCAGACACATGCTATAATGATGCAAAATGATTTATCACAGGGATAATGAAATAACCTGATGAAAACTACTCTGCTCTCAATTATGTGAACAACATCTCCTGTGTCACTCACATTGTATTTTTCTTTTTTTTTTTTTTTTTTGTCTGTGTCTGTCACAAAGTCTGTGCTGATCATTGTCATTTCATTTGGTCGATTTTCATCTTATCGTCATCTACAGGTATCTGACACAAAAACAAAAACAAACACAAATGTCCCTGTCCCCCTACGCTATACATGTATTTGTATGTATTCATTTTTGTGGAGGTTTGTAAATGTGTCACTTTCTTTAGGCTTTAGGGGAATTAAAATGAGCTGTCTGACCCCAAAGTAGCACAAACATCAGATACAGTATCGTATGTGGTATGGGCCATTTACATACATCTATTGATCTCCATGAACCAGGGGACTAGGGAGGTTATTACAACAGCAAGGGCTGAAGCCACTTCAAAGAGACAAATGAACTGGGACAGAGCAAAGCTATTTTTTTTTTTATCCAAACTTCAAGCTGAAATCCTATATTCTCTGCGGCTTCCTTTGCTTCATTTTACAATTACATGGCATCTGTATCAGCAACTTTTCAGATTATTCACATGATAATTTTACTGTGGGTTAACGTGCAATACACTCTCTTCAGAATATGCAACAGACAGTCACATAATGCCATAGTCAATGAAAATGTTATATTCCAGAGATCATAATGTTAACGTCCAGGAGGCATACATTCATCCAGACAAAATTACTTTCTCTAATAACAAGAACAGTCACATATTATATTAAACACACTCTGTTGATTTCTGGCTCGATAAAGAACAATTCTGCATTTTGTTTGGATGGATAACGTTACACCTGCAGAAAAGCACTGCCCTCCAATGGCCATCTAAAGAACTGCAGTGTGACCACAAAGTCCTTGATAACCATAACAGTAAAGTTGTTGTTCCAAAATTATTTTTTTTCATACTAAAATTCAAAATTCAATTCATTCAATAAAAACAACAAAAATAATAATAATTTGTAAAATTCTCATTACCATGCTGTTCTCTGACCCAGAATGCCAGAATGTCCTGATGAGTCACGAGTCTTTCGGTCTTTCCGTAATGAAATGTTCCTTTTAAATGCCAATCTCGAAGAAATAATTAAAGTTTATGCAACTGGTGAGCAATATTCCAAGTCTTCTGAGACTTTGTGATATTATAGTTTGTTTCTTAATGACTGAAATTTAAGTCGTTGTTCACGTAAAATCTTCCCCTTGACCGCACTAGACGTTGCACATGGAAGCCATTCGTGTTGCTCTAGGATTCACCAAACGCCATTGGTTCTCGCGTGTCACGCATAGACAGTAAAAGGTGTCACGTGATCGGTGATGAAAACGTCATTTAGAGTTGACATTTAGATTTAGATTTAACATTTAGATTTAGCATTTAGATGTAACATTTAGGCTAATATTTAGGTGTAACATTTAACTATTTAAATATCTCAAAGTTGATAAATATTGTTGTAAATCTGCTAAAAGTGACCATCAAAAAATTAATATTAGTTTTTTAAACAATTGTTTGAAGCTAAATGTGACAAAATGTTGCTGTGTTTTCATCGTGAGCCGCTTTACAAACGGCGCCCCATACAATTGCATACAATACACATGCTGGGTCCCAATTTGCATGCCGAAGTGATGACGTCACTTTGTAGGACAACTTGGAAGCTAGCGGCGCATGGGTTCCCTCAGTCAAAAAGCAATGCATTTTCCCCATAGACTTTTGGAAAATCGCAA